>JARQOC010000003.1:144918388-144943604 GCA_033576535.1 Allobates femoralis
TCTTCTGTTCTGACTGTCTAGATTATTGTGTTCTCTTCACTACCCTAACACTCCACCCACCAGGACCTATGATTGGTCCCCTGTTCTAGGTGTTGTATGTTGGGTTGGATCTCTGAGTTAACTATTTCACTGCTTTGTCTAGAGAATATTGCGGCTGCAATACTCCCTTGTGACGCACTCGTTGCGGGGCGCCACACTCCCCCTTGGTTAAATCAGCTTGTCCCCAAGCGTCAAACTACTCACATTACAGAGGTTTTTACATTTTTATACATATATGACACACTTTTATTAAAATAGAAAAACAGGTAAAGATATGCTTTGGTGATATAAGCAAAGAAACAGGTAATCACTTTGTGCGGACCCGGCGGGCGGTCGGCTGTACTTTAACTAGAGTCCAGGCTGTAGCCGCGAGATCACACAGTCAATGATTAACGGGAACAGAGTCATTGATGAAAGTTCAAGTTTTAAAGTCACTGGCTCTGAGGGTGATGGCGCACCCGGATAGCGAACCACCCATCTGCACAAGCATAGCGCTCGTAGGTGATAATATCGCCCCGGTATAGGTCGCGATCGGGATGTCCTCTTGGCAAGTTGGACTCAACGTCCCGGCGCCCCACAAACACCTCCTCATTCAAACCCACCTCCCAAGCGAACCCCCACCCGGTATTTAAATTAAAGGTGGAAATTCTACCTTCACGGCGGAGTTCATCAGGCAGCGGCGGCTGGCGGCGAGCCTCGGCACGGGCCTGCATGTTGGCACGTTCTCGGGCTTGCCACTCCTCTCGTCGTCTCTGGCGTACATCTCCGTTGTTACGGCTCGGGGTGTAAAGATGAGTAACGGAGCTGGTGGTTTGGCGGGAAGCTTGAACTTGGCGGGCTGTCTGTATCGGAACCCGGTGGAACGGCACAGGGGAAGGTGTCGGCAGTGCACCCGACCAGTGTACCCGAGCTGTGTGCCCGGAAGGAAGTTCTCTGTTGTCTCCCCAAGCGAACCCGGTGTCGAAATCCTCAGCGGTGCTGTGGGTCTCGTCGTCATCCTCTCCGACCTCTTCCTCGATGATCACATCAGGCTGCTCGTTGATGAGAGATATTAAAGCTTGTTCCGTTGTACAACAGGGCGGTGGTGCTGCGGATCCTTCCGTAGGGACGTCCTGCAGGGCTTCCAGGCTGCCTGCCTCTTCATCTGTTTCCGCAGGTGGAACCTGGTAGAGATCTAGTTCTTCCATGGAGCGTGTTATGAGCTCCGGCTCAAGAACGGAATCGGTTGCGATGTTGGTCGCTGGAACGGGTCGAGTTGCGGCCTCCACCGGAATGACACAGTCTATTGGCTCAGGTGACGGAGCAGGACAGGTGGTAGGCGAGGGTGAGGCGGTCGAGAAGCTGGTGACGTCGTCTGGGCTTGGAGAAGCTGCACCCGGTCGGCTCTGCTGCATCGCATGGTGTAGTCGTCTGCCTAGGGTCGCGCTCCAGCTACGGATCGTCCATTCCACTGTCTCTAGTAACCGCACCCGGAGGTCTTGTAGAGCTTCTAGCCAGAAGTCGGGGCTGCCATCTATGGTAAGGGCAGGATCCGGACCCGGTTGGCTGATGGCTGCTCTGGCCTCCGCCTCGACCTCCTGCATCAGGTCTTGGAGTCTCATGCTGGCCATTCTTCTTGGAGGGAAACCACACCCGATCAACCGGTAATACGTTCTTGTTGAGCTGGGGAAGAATTCCGTCTGTGTGTCTATGTATGACACTCCCATCTCCTCTGGGCTTTTGTAGTCCAATCGTGGGAAAAGTCTTTGGGGTCCGCCCCCATGGTTGATTCGAGCAATCAGGGCGGACAAAGAGTTTGGCGCCTTTTGTCTTTGGCCCTCCCACAGTGAGGGGGGGTTGACTCACTCCTGGGCTTCACGTGGCGGCTTCTTGTGGCGGGAACGCCATCTTGGGCGCCATCTTGACCCAATGGTGTAAAGGCGGGAAAGTTCTTTTAGGGACGAACAAAGTCCAATTGTAGACAATAAAGTCCAGTTTAAGCACAACATACCCGTTGGGTAACGGGCCTGCTCGTATCCTGTTCGTGACGCCATTTTCTGACGCACACCAGGGGCCAGGGTTACTCCCGGTTTAGACAGGCGATTCTTCTCCTTCCTTGTCACGGGTGGACCGCGCCTGCCGGTAGTGGGGCCCGGTGTAGTGCAGATCAAAATTGAGGTCGTCTTACGGGAACAGATTAAAAGGGGTTTTAATTTGTTTTCTTCGTGACGCCACCTATGAGTAGATTCGGTAAGGGCTACCGACGCTGCGGAACCTCCCGGGGTGATGGACAGCAGCAAGATGTTACGCTCCCCACAGGCTGAGCGGTGATCCCCGGGGGATGGAGCTGCTCAAGATGTTGTGCGGCAGCTGCGGTTACCTTTAGTTCATGACGGACAGTTCATAAGGAGACACGGACACAGTTAGTCTCTGCAACGGTTCTTTACTGTAACCAGCAGGCAGTACATGGCTTACAGTGGTTGAGTAGAAGACCGGGTGGACTCAGCAGTGATAGTGCTCCTCAGAGATCCGCAGTGTACCTCCTCTCTACCTCCTTAGCTTCTCTTGCCAGCGTCGCCCAGGAATACCAGATCGGGTACGGGGAGGCTGCTTCAATGCCCTATCCATGATGTACGTTCTGGATTCTTTGGGGAGCCTTGGGTCCCGCAGTGGGTACACCGCTGGTTAGACGACTGGAAACTGGCTGGTGGTGGGGTGCTCCTATAAAGCTGCTCCTCCACGGGGCTGGTTCGCGTGGCAGAGGTGAACTGCTGCCAGCTTCGGTACCAGTGAACCGGCTGTGAGTTGTGGGCACGGGAGTCTTTTGGGAACCCGTGTAGAAATGCCCATTCCCGGTGGTTAAGGCCTCAGGTGCGGACACCCGACCGGTGACGGCCCAGGGGCCCGCACGGAGTGCGGAGCCCCCGCTCCTCTCCAAGTTCTAGTCTGCTCTCTTCAGGTTCTAGACTATCTTCTGTTCTGACTGTCTAGATTATTGTGTTCTCTTCACTACCCTAACACTCCACCCACCAGGACCTATGATTGGTCCCCTGTTCTAGGTGTTGTATGTTGGGTTGGATCTCTGAGTTAACTATTTCACTGCTTTGTCTAGAGAATATTGCGGCTGCAATACTCCCTTGTGACGCACTCGTTGCGGGGCGCCACACAGAAGCCCATCAAACAAGAAAGGGATAACTTCAATGACAATATGAAGAATGTCCTGCATCAGTGGGATAGACTGGAGGTTTGTGAAACAGTATTATATCAAAAAAGAAAATACAGTTGTGGCCAAAAGTATTGACACCCCTGCAATTCTGTCAGATAATACTCAGTTTGTTCCTGAAAATGATTGCAATCACAAATTCTTTGGTATTATTATCTTCATTTACTTACAAATTACAAAAGTACTTAACTTTTGGACCCTTGTACGTCTGCACAAGCTGCACCAAGATTACATCTGCCTTTAAATAGCAACGAGCGCTATCTAATGACAGATGCATTGATGGTGCAGGAGCTTCATAGTTATATAATTTCTCTTTATTTTGAGTCCTCAGAGCAAAAAAAAATATATTAAAAATACATTGAATATATTTTTATTTTCTATACATGTAAGAAAAAAAGCAAAAACCTACAGATATTAAGTATCTACATGACCATCTTAACCTGGAGAAATGGTTCAACAGGTTATTTGGTCTTAAATATGAACAAAACCCAAGATCAAAAACTACAAAACAACAAAATGAGCATATACACTACAGCAAGTAAATAATTAAGTATCAAAAACACATGAAAATAAACTGGGGTACTTGGTTTAAGCTATTTTGATTTCATAAAAAAAGCATAACAGCCATCCCACAACAACAAAGTATACCCATCGGGATGGTCCTTACCTGTTTCTAGTATTCTAGTATTAAAAATTTACCTTGTGTCAAATGGTGGCAATTGGGAATTACATAGCTGAAAAACTGACCTCAGAAAGGAGGGCCACACCTCTGGCTGGGGTGGGACATAAAAGCAGCCACTCCACACAAACCCCACCAGCCCATATACCACAACACCTGCCATTTCATAATCAGTGAATTTTGCTTTACTTGGTCATGTCCTAATTATTCTCTTAAAGGAGTTCTTTGAAGACGAAATGTGAATGGCGCAGCATAGTGTATGATCGACCAGAGCTTTATATACATGGTGCTTTTCGGAGCTCTGGTTCTTGGAATGGTGAGGGCACCAATGGTCAATCCCCAGAGATTGGAAAATTATTCCTTCTCCAGAGGATAAGAGATAACTTGTGATAACCCATTTAAACAGGTTTTCCAATATTTATTTTTATTTTACCATAGGAATATAGAAAATAAAAAAACAATAATGAACCTCTGAAAGTCCAATGCCACTTCTCTGACAACAGGACATTAAGAGTGGTACTGTGAGGTGTATATATACAGAACTATACAGATACTGAGGATTACACCCAGTATACAGGACAGGAGTAGTGGGTACTGTGCAGTGTGCATATACAGAATATTATAGATACTGAGAATTACATCCAGTATACAGGACAGGAGAAGTGGTACTGTGCAGTGCATATATAAAGAATAATACAGATACTGAGAATTACACCCAGTATACAGGACAGGAGAAGTGGTACTGTGCAGGGTATATATACAGAACTATACAGATACTGAGGATTACACCCAGTATACAGGACAGGAGAAGTGGGTACTGTGCAGTTTGTATATACAGAATATTATAGATACTGAGAATTGCATCCAGTATACAGGACAGGAGAAGTGGTACTGTGCAGTGCATATATAAAGAATAACTAGCTGTGAGCCCGATGCAAATGCATCGGGATTCTAGAACGTGCATTAATTTGATTATAGTAGTTAGAGCTGTTAGCCAGATGCAAATGCATCAGGTATGTAAAATATGTTTATTGTTTTTTTAAAGATTTTTAAATTATAATCGCCTCATCAAAAGCAATAATATAAGGAATAGCATTATTATTAGCAGTAATAGCATTATTAATAGCATTATTAGCAGTATTATGAGCATTAATAGCATAAATAATAGCATTATTAGCATTAATAATAGCATTAATAACATTATTAATAGCATTAATAGCAATATTATTAGCATTAATAGCATTAATAATAGCATTATTAGCATTAGTAATAGCATTAATAACATTATTAATAGCATTAATAGCATTATTATTAGCATTAATAGCATTATTAATAGCATTAATAGCATTAATAATAGCATTATTAGCATTAATAATAGCATTAATAACATTATTAATAGCATTAATAGCATTATTATTAGCATTAATAGCATTAATAATAGCATTAATAACATTATTAATTGCATTAATAGCATTATTATTAGCATTAATAGCATTAATAATAGCATTATTAGCATTAATAATAGCATTAATAACATTATTAATAGCATTAATAGCATTATTATTAGCATTAATAGCATTAATAATAGCATTAATAACATTATTAATTGCATTAATAGCATTATTATTAGCATTAATAGCATTATTAATAGCATTAATAGCATTAATAATAGCATTATTAGCATTAATAATAGCATTAATTACATTATTAATAGCATTATTAGCATTAATAATAGCATTAATAACATTATTAATAGCATTAATAGCATTAATAATAGCATTAATAGCTGTATTAATAGCATTAATATCATTATTATTAGCATTTTTATTTTATATTAATATATTATTAATTATATTTTTTTGTATATTAATTTTTTTATTTTAATTAAATTTATTTTATTTTATTATATTTTAATTAGTTAATGTAATTAATTATTTTATTTAATATTATTTTTTTTCTTTTTTGTTATTATTATTTTTTATTTTATTATTTATTTATTTTTTTTTTTTACAATTTTATTATTATTAAATTTATTTATTATTTGTTATTTTAAGTGAATTTATTTGTATTAAGATTATTTTATTTTATTTATTTATTTTATTTATTTATTATTTATTATTTTATTTATTTATTTTATTATTTATTATTTTATTAAAAAACCGCATCTGCGGCGCGGTTGCGGTAATCCCCATACAAAGTATAGGGGGACTTGCGGCAGGTGCGGCAAAACCGCACTTGCCGCACCTGCCGCAAGTCCCCCTATACTTTGTATTGGGATTACCGCAACCGCGCCGCAACTTGCACTTGCGGCGTGGTTGCGGTAATCCTTATGGGGATTACCGCAACCGCGCCGCAAGTGCTCGCACTCAGCCAGCGACTCGCAATGCGGCGCGGTTGCGGTAATCCTTATGGGGACCGAATAAGAAACACTGTGTTGTGAGGAGGCTGTTATGCAATGTCTCCCCGCCTCCTCCCGTCCTCCCGTGCAGCCTGGCCGGCTCCCCTCACTCAGGAAGCAGCTGAGCACGGTGTGTGTGCCCGGGGTGTCAGCACGGTGTGAGTGCCCGGGGTGTGAGTACAGTGCACAGAGGCACACGGGCACAGGGGCACAGGCTCCGGAGCACTGTGTCAGCATGTGCTGACAGCAGCTGCTCCGGAGCGGGCACAGAGGCACAGGAGCACAGGCTCCGGAGCACTGTGTCAGCATGTGCTGACAGCAGCTGCTCCGGAGCGGGCACAGGGGCACAGGGGCACAGGCTCCGGAGCACTGTGTCAGCATGTGCTGACAGCAGCTGCTCCGGAGCGGGCACAGGGGCACAGGAGCACAGGCTCCGGAGCACTGTGTCAGCATGTGCTGACAGCAGCTGCTCCGGAGCGGGCACAGGGGCACAGGGGCACAGGCTCCGGAGCACTGTGTCAGCATGTGCTGAGAGCAGCTGCTCCGGAGCGGGCACAGGGGCACAGGAGCACAGGCTCCGGAGCACTGTGTCAGCATGTGCTGACAGCAGCTGCTCCGGAGTGGGCACAGGGGCACAGGCTCCGGAGCGCTGTGTCAGCATGTGCTGACAGCAGCTGCTCCGGAGCGGGCACAGGGGCACAGGAGCACAGGCTCCGGAGCACTGTGTCAGCATGTGCTGACAGCAGCTGCTCCGGAGCGGGCACAGGGGCACAGGGGCACAGGCTCCGGAGCACTGTGTCAGCATGTGCTGACAGCAGCTGCTCCGGAGCGGGATGACAGCGGCGAGGGGTCGCAATGCCCGCTACGCGGGCAATGCCTCGCACGTGGTGACGTCACATAGTGACAAAGCCACGGCGTGCCGGGGTCCGACACAAACGCGACTCGCAATGGCCTCGCGGCCATTGCTCGCGCTACCTCAGCGGTGCGGCAGGTGCGGTGGCTGAGGTAGCGACTCGCAATGGCCTCGCGGCCATTGCTCGCGCTACCTCAGCGGTACATCGCTAATTTTGTGGCCGAGAGCCTCTGGTTCTATTTTCGGCCAGCGACTCGCAATGGCCGCTTCGCGGCCATTGCTCGCGCGTGGTAACGTCACAGTGTGACATAGCCACGGCGTTTTCGGGGGCCGACACGAAAATGCCTACGGCAATTATAGAGTAGATACAGATACTGAGAATTACACCCAGTATACTGGACTGGAGAAGTTGTACTGTGCAGTGTGTATATACAGAATATTATAGATACTGAGGTTTACACCCAGAGAAAAACAAGATGCCAGCAGAAATTGCAAAAAAAAATATATGTGTATCTACACCTGTTTATGCCATACTGCACAAATATAGAGACATTTAGCAGGGGATTGCAGCATTGAATCCCCTGAGCTACTCCTCCAAACGCCAAGGAATGTCTCAATTGTTGTAGTCCTAACTCTACGTATTTTTACAATTCTGATGTGTCCTATAGACAACATAATACATTGTAAAGAGAACCATTTAAAGCAAACACTCACCCATACTTGTCAGACATAGCTTCCCATGCTGCCAGGAGGTCCAGTGGATGAAGAGTAACTGAGGCCCAGACACCTGCAGCTTGCACCACAGGTGTCTGGGCTATTTCACAGTTTACCCCCCACCAGACCATCCCAACCTTATGGGCAAAGTATGTCAGGTCTGGGTGAATGAAGCTGATACAAAAAACCTCAAGGCTGGAGGAGGCAGCTGCAATGTGAACAGCTACCAAAAATAATGTAGTCAAATGCAGATGGCAACAGACAATTTCTAGTGTGCACGGCGAGTGGTGGTCAGCCACCCAAACCAAACCAGAGAAAAACAAGATGCCAGCACAGCCAGAAATTGCAAAAAAAATATATGTGTATCTACACCTGTTTATGCCATACTGCACAAAAAGAGACATTTTGCTGGAGATTGCAGCATTGAATCCCCTGAGCTACTCCTCCAAACGCCAAGGAATGTCTCAATTAGAGTAGTCCTAACTACGTATTTTTATAATTTTGATGTGTCCTATAGAAAACATAATACATTGTAAAGAGGACCATTTAAAGCAAACACTCACCCATACTTGTCAGACATAGCTTCCCATGCTGCCAGGAGGTCCAGTGGATGAAGAGCAACTGAGGTTTACACCCAGTATACAGGACAGGAGAAGTTGTACTGTGCAGTGTATATATACAGAATAATACAGATACTGAGGATTACACCCAGTGTACAGGACAGGAGAAGTTGTACTGTGCAGTGTATATATACAGAATAATACAGATACTGAGGATTACACCCAGTATACAGGACAGGAGAAGTGGTACTGTGCAGGGTATATATACAGAATATTACAGATACTGAGGTTTACACCCAGTATACAGGACAGGAGAAGTTGTACTGTGCAGTGTATATATACAGAATAATATAGATACTGAGGATTACACCCAGTGTACAGGACAGGAGAAGTTGTACTGTGCAGTGTATTTATACAGAATAATACAGATACTGAGGATTACACCCAGTATACAGGACAGGAGAAGTGGTACTGTGCAGGGTATATATACAGAATATTACAGATACTGAGGTTTACACCCAGTATACAGGACAGGAGAAGTGGTACTATGCAGTGCATATATAAAGAATAATACAGATACTGAGAATTACACCCAGTATACAGGACAGGGGAAGAGGTACTGTGCAGTGTGTATATACAGAATATTTCAGATACTGAGGATTACACCCAGTATACAGGACTGGAGAAGTGGTACTGCGCAGTGTGTATATACAGAATATTACAGATACTAACAGAAGTTATTTCGCTTATCCATGTTATGTAAATAAAAGCTTATAATCTGACGTTAAATTCAGCCATTGGTTGTATAAATTACTCTTTCAAAAGCTGTAACCCTCCGAAATTTGGTTTAGGTTAAGAAAACAAATTGGTATCAATGCTGAAATAATGGTCATTTAATGAACACAGAATGGTCAGATTTTAGCAAGAAAAAAGTCGCCTGGTCATATAATGCACCCAATCCTAGTTTACATCCTCACCTGTGCTCAGTAAATGATCAGTTAATTAATGAGTATGTCTAAAATGAAACCCAGCACCCCAGACCTTCACTTGAACTGCAACTTGAGCTCTGACAACATGCCAAAAATCCACCCTGCGACCAAAGCCTTGATTATCAAGAGGCTGAAAAACAGATCCATTGCAGAGGTGGCTGGCACCTTTAATGTGCCTCAGCATCAAGTACAAAGAATTAAAAAAATATTTTAAGAGAATGGAGATGTGTTTGACAAGCCCAGGTCTGGCGGACCCCGTAAGACAACTGCTCAGGAGGAACATTTGTTGGTTAGAAAATCCAAATCAAGCCCCTCTTCCACTGCAGCAGAGCTCTAACAGGCTTGGTCACCTCAAGTCCCTGTGTCACCTAGAACAGTTTGTAGGATTCTGTCTCCAAATAGCCTCCATGTTCGAATCAGTGCCCAGAAGCCAGCACTAATCAAAAGGCAAATAAAAAACCGTGTGGCAATCGCAAAGTCCCAAAGCCTGCTAAACAGATGGATGCTGGAAAAGTGGCGGAAGGTGGATTTCTCTGATGAATCTTCAGTAGAATTACACCACAGCTGCTGAAAATACTGCTCGAAACCTACTGGAGCATGTATGGATCCAAAATACACACAGAAAACAGTTACATTTGGTGGTGGAAAGATCATGGTCTGGGGTTACATTCAGTATGGGGTGTGCAAAATATTTGCAAGGTGGAAGGCAATATCAATAGCCTAAAATAGCCTAAAATATCAAGACATATTCCAAATCATAAAAGGGGTCACATTCTGCAGCAGGATGGTTCTCCATCTCATACATCCATCTCTATAACAAAGTTCCTCCAAGCAAAAAAGATCAAGGTGCTCAAAGACTGGCCAGCCAAGTCACGAGACATGAACATCATTGAGCATGTATGGGGTAGGATGAAAGCGGAAGCTTGAAAGACAAAACCAAAGAATCTAGATGAACTCTGGGAGGCATGTAAGACTGCATTTTTTGCTTTTCCTAATGACTTCATAATATTAATCATTGTTGAACCGCATGGATGCAGTCCTTCAAGCTCATGGAAGTCACACAAAATATTAAATATGACTAATGGCATCGCAACTTCATTTACCAATGTTATGCAACATATATTTGTATTTTGAGTTAATAATTTGTTTGAAAATCACATTACTTTCTGTGGGCGACAAAACTTTTGTCTTGCCAAAATCTGACCATTCTGTGTTCATTAAATGATCAATATTTCAGCATTGATGACAATTTATTTTCTTAACCTAAACCACATTTCGAAGGGTTTCAGCTTTTAAAGGAGTCATTTATACAACCAATGGATGAATTTAACGACAGGTTATAAACTTTTATTTATATAACATGGATAAGCAACATAACTTCTGCCAGGGAGTTTATACAGGACTGGAGAAGGGGTATATATATATATACACACTAATACAGATACTGAGAATTACACCCAGTATACAGGACAGGAGAAGTGGTACTGTGCAGTGTGTCTATACAGAATAATACAGATACTGGGGATTAAACCCAGTATACAGGACAGGAGAAGTGGTACAGTGCAGTGTGTATATACATAATAATGCAGACACTGAGAATTATACCCATAAGAAGGCAAAAATCCAGCACAAAATCCACGTAATGTGGAAAAAGTTAATACTCCATTTAGTGTGAATAAGTTAAAACCATGACAATGGGATTTAGGAGTATACACAGCAGATGTGCACCAAATCCAGTTCTCCCATCAAACCCTATGGGTTTTGCTAATTCCTGTCCGCAGGTTGTGACTAAAATATGCAGAATATATGCTGCGTATTTTAGTGCGTAAAAATCTACAACATGTATAGTGTTGCTGCTGGTTTTTCCATACTAAATACACCAATTACCTGACACCCACCTCAGAAACCGGGCTTGTGCCCTTTGTTAATTTGTGTAAGGCCCAGTGCACATCTGAGCTGGGTGTTGCGCTATCCCTGCATTTTTACTGATAACGCGGTAAAAATGCATTCGTTTTTGCACCCATAGACTTGCATTGTAAAAACACATCCAAACACTGTAAAAAAGCATCAAAAACGCAGTTGCGTTTTAAACACATGCATTTTTACCCAGCCTATATGAAACATTGCTGGCAACATTTCCTGGGTAAAAACACATGAGTTTAAAACGCAGCTGTATTTTTTATGTGTTTTTACTGCTTTATTGATAAAAACGCAGGGATAAACGCAATGCGTTCAAAACACAGCAAGAATCTGATGTGAAAGGGGCCTTATAATTATCATTAAAGTTTACTGTGAGTATATATCTAAATTGTGGGGACCTAGTAAGGGACTGCATAATTGTTTAAAATCCAATGCTTTATTATAAACACTGTTTGAAGTCTAGTCAGGTTTTGCAGCCAGAGAAGGAACTTGTTTGCTTCTTCTACACAATTGGCGTTGGAGCACAAGCTAGGCCTATTCTGAAAGTTCCCTACGCACTGAACTGTTAAAAAGCAGCATAGATATCTATGCTGCTTTTTGGCAGTTCACATTATATATATACATATACACACACATTATACAAATACTCACATATACAGTTGTGGCCAAAAGTATTGACACCCCTGCAATTCTGTCAGATAATACTCAGTTTCTTCCTGAAAATGATGCAATCACAAATTCTTTGGTATTATTATCTTCATTTAATTTGTCTTCAATGAAAAAACACAAAAAGAATTGTCTTAAAGCCACATCAAACATAAAAAAGGGGATGGACAAAAGTATTGGCACTGTTAGAAAAATCATGTGATGCTTCTCTAATTTGTGTAATTAACAGCACCTGTAACTTACCTGTGGCACCTAACAGGTGTTGGCAATAACTAAATCACACTTGCAGCCAGTTGACATGGATTAAAGTTGACTCAACCTCTGTCCTGTGTCCTTGTGTGTACCACATTGAGCATGGATAAAAGAAAGAAGACCAAAGAACTGTCTGAGGACTTGAGAAACCAAATTGTGAGGAAGCATGAGCAATCTCAAGGCTACAAGTCCATTTCCAAAAACCTGAATGTTCCTGTGTCTACCGTGCGCATTGTCATCAAGAAGTTTAAAGGTCATGGCACTGTGGCTAACCACCCTAGATGTGGAGGGAAAAGAAAAATTGACAAGGGATTTCAATGCAAGATTGTGCAGGTGGTGGATAAAGAACCTCAACTAACATCCAAACAAGTTCAAGCTACCCTGCAGTCCAAGGGTACAACAGTGTCAGCCAGTACTATCTGTCGGCGTCTGAATGAAAAGGGACTGTATGGTAGGATACCCAGGAAGACCCCACTTCTTACCCCGAGACATAAAAAAGCCAGGCTGGAGTTTGACAAAACTTACCTGAGAAAGCCTAAAACGTTTTGGAAGAATGTTCTCTGGTCAGATGAGACAAAAGTAGAGCTTTTTGGGCAAAGGCATCAACATAGACTTTACAGGAGAAAAAAGGAGGCATTCAAAGAAAAGAACACGGTCCCTACAGTCAGACATGGCGGAGGTTCCCTGATGTTTTGGGGTTGCTTTGCTGCCTCTGGCACTGGACTGCTTGACCGTGTGCATGGTATTATGAAGTCTGAAGACTACCAACAAATTTTGCAGCATAATGTAGGGCCCAGTGTGAGAAAGCTGGGTCTCCCTCAGAGGTCATGGGTCTTCCAGCAGAACAATGACCCAAAATACACTTTAAAAAGCACTAGAAAATGGTTTGAGAGAAAGCACTGGAGACTTTTAAGATGGCCAGCAATGAGTCCAGACCTGAATCCCATAGAACACCTGTGGAGAGATCTAAAAATGGCAGTTTGGAGAAGGCACCCTTCAAATATCAGGGACCTGGAGTAGTTTGCGAAAGAAGTATGGTCTAAAATTCCAGCAGAGCATTGTAAGAAACTCATTGATGGTTACCGGAAGCGGTTGGTCGCAGTTATTTTGGCTAAAGGTTGTGCAACCAAGTATTAGGCTGAGGGTGCCAATACTTTTGTCTGGCCCTTTTGTGGAGTTTTGTGTGAAATGATCAATGTTTTGCTTTTTGCTTCATTCTCTTTTGTGTTTTTTCATTAAAGACAAATTAAATGAAGATAATAACACCAAAAAATTTGTGATTGCAATAATTTTCAGGAAGAAACTGAGTATTATCTGACAGAATTGCAGGGGTGTCAATACTTTTGGCCACAACTGTAGTCAAGAGATACTGAGGTGAGGTGGCAGGTGGTCATCCCCGAAAGTTTAGCCCAAGAGGTAGACAAGGAAGCTCATGTGTTTGGGGTACACTTCGGACCAGCAAAGAACTACCAATGGCTGCAGTGGTACATGTAGTGCCCCTGTTTGGAGTCTGTGACAGAAGATGTTTGCTGGCAATGTTGAGTGTGCGATCTTATCAAGAGCACTAAACAGAGGGCACCTGTCCAGACCATACAGACCAAAGAGCCACTAGAAGTCTTAATGATCGACTATCTCCTCATTTGACACTTGGCTTGGGGACCACAATATTGTCTGGTTATGACCGATCATTTCTCCAAGCTTGCTGTGGTCACCTCAACTAGAGATCAGACTGCTGAGTTGGCAGCATGAACTATCTGTGAAGATTTCATCCAAGTGTATAGGTGCCCAAAGCAGATCCATTCCGACCAAGGTGCATGTTTCCAAGGCAAGTTGATAGAAGAACTATATCGCATGTATCCCATTAAAAGGTCCCAGACAACCACTTTTTACCCCCAGGGCAATGGAGCATGTGAACACTTTAACCAGACTCTACTTCAGATTCTGAGGACATTGGAGGAAGATAAGAAGGCACGTTGGCTGGACTGGATAATAATACCAAAGACTTTGTGATTGCAATCATATTCTGGAAGAAACTGAGTATTATCTGACAGAAATGCAGGGGTGTCAATACTTTTGGCCACAACTGTATATACACAGAGACATATATTTACACATACATACATATTACAAATACATGTAAACACATTGGGATGCTTTGTGTGGCTTCATTAGAGCAGCCAGTCACACAGTGCTCACCACTATCCGTCCATCTCCCCTGCTTGGACACCCTCTTTTTGAGGAAGCCTATACTCCCTGACATCAACCTGGCAGACATGGACATGCACAGCGTGAAGTGTGTGGCTGCGTCTGCTATACAGAGATGATGCCGACCTCCACGCCATGCCAATGGGAACCAGATATTTGTGACAGTTCATTCACAATCGACACATCACTCTGTAGCACCCACCTACAGTCTAGTGCAATCCTCCGCAGGTAATGACAGTGCTGGGTGCAGGGGTGCCATGAGTGTGCGCGCACCCAAGCAAGTGTTTGCGCCCCACTACGTAGGTGCCACAAAAGAGGTACTGCACCCAGAAAAGCGGTGTAGTCACCCCACTGCAATTGGAACAATGGTCACTAGATGGAACCCTAGAGTTAACACCCACACACTAGAGTAGTAGGTGCGAGGGACCACGGGAGGGAATATAATGACCTCTAGGGGGAACTAGTGGGAGTGGAGTTCAGTTGGAGTTGGAGAAGGAGTTGGAGGAAGGTGGAGTAAGAGCTGGAGCAAGGAGGGTCTCCTCGGCTGAGGGGCTCAGAATAGCGCCTGTGTCTTTCGCTCCACAATCCCGATGCTGCGCTCCCTCCTCCCTGTAGTTGCTCCCCAGGCCCAGTACTAACATTAAAGCAAAGACCGCAGCCTTATCATTTATAATGTGACGCATGGTGCCTGCAGATGCTTGCAGACCGCCGTGTGCTCCCATTGCCCGTCATGAGTGATCTGTGCGCATGCGGAGACATGCGCACAGATCACACACTGTCGTCCGCACCGGGAACGCGACAGGTCGGGTTTTCGGTGCGGACGGGAGTGTGTGATCTGTGCGCATGCCTACGCATGCGCACAGATCACTCATGGCGGGCAATGGGAGCGCACGGCTGTCTGCAAACATCTGCAGACAGACACCGTGCATCCCATTATAAAAGATAGGGCTGCCGGCTCCTTGCAGATGTCCTCCGCAGAACGGTGTGGAGGCATCTGCAAATGTGAACCCAGCCTTACATTTAGGCTGCCTTCACACTGGCGTTCCCCTCCGCAGCGTTCTGTCTGTCTGCGCTCCGCTCTGAGGGACCGGGTGGGTTCACACAAGGTTCACTAAGTGCGTGCTGACGTAGCACGCACACTACACACCGCTCTGAACCCTGCCTCCCTCCCTGTCTTTGCTGGGCTGCCTGGCTGCGTGGCGCAGTGGCCATCCAATCCCGGTGTCCTGCAGGCCAGCCGGGTGCCATGACAACGCACCCGCTGCTGCCCGGAAGCCTGGACCGGTCCCGCGGTGGCGCTGCCTGCAGAGAGCTGAGAGCTCTGCTCAGAGGTGAGTGCGGCTGGGGCGGCTGCGGCCGCGCCGACAGACGACACGGCCGCCTGCCCCGCTAGCACTGACTCAGTCAGTGAGTCAGTCATGGGTGTACCCAGGATCAAAACTAGGGGGATGGCAAGCCATGGTCGTTCAGGTTGCACCCGCTTCGTGTACCATCACTGCGCAGCAGCACACGGGCCGCTAAGGGTCCCGTGTGTTTCACTGAGCCTCCTGCTATCCACTGCCGCCCCCCTGCGCTTCCTCTTACCACAGGGGTGATGCCATGCATTGCACAGTGGAACGCATAAAAAGCAGGAAGCACTACCTTCTCCTAGTGTGGACTAGGTGTCACTTCCTGCTTTTATGCGTTCCACTGTGCAACGCTCGGCGTCACCACCTCCTCCTATATCTTCAATTTTGGGAAGCTGCGGTGGAACCAGGAGATGTAAGTACAGATTTTTATTAAGGAGTACACGCTGGCCAGAGGAGTATGGGGGGGGGGGGGGAAGGGGGTGGCTCACCGTGGTTGCATTATACTGTATGGAGAATTATGAGGCTGTACTGTGCTATATGGAAGGCTGTACTATGCTAAACACAGGACTGTGAGGGTGCATTAGACTGTATGGAGGGCTATATGGAGAACTATGGGGGTGCATTATACTACATGGAGGACTATTGATGGTGCATTATACTGTATAGAGGACTATGGGTGAATTATACTATATGGAGAATTATGGGGGTGAATTCTACTATATGGAGAACTATAGGAGTGCATTATACTGTATGGATTGGAGGTGCATTATAATGTATGGAGGCATAAGAGGCTACATTATACTATATAGAGGATAGTGGGGTTGCATTATGATAATTGGATGACTATGGGGGTACCTTATGAATGGGGGACTATGGGGTGCATTATAATACATAGAGGACTATGGGAATACATTGTAATGTATGGAGGAATGTGGGGATGCATTATAATAATTGGAGGACTATGGTAGCTGAGGAGGAGGACCATATAAACCATGATGGGGGACATATATACCACGATAAAGGCCATATTCCAGGAGGAGGACCATATACAGCAGGATAAGGGACATTAATACATAATGAAGGGGAGAGGGGTCAATTTGTGAGTATAGGATTTAGAATGTTACACGGGGCCCATACATCTGACCAACGTGCACGCGGAAGGTGGGGGGCCTACAATGCGCACCTGTGCCCATCAGACTTATTGCGCCATTGGGGAGCCCTATGGGGGCAGGGGCTGTATATGACATGGGCGGGCTGCCGTCAGGGGCCGGGCGAGATTAATATATTTAATATATTAATATATTTGCTCCGAACGTTGCACCCGGTCTTATTTTCAGGGGGTAGGCATACACACACAGGGGCATACACTCGCAGGGGCATACACTCGCAGTACGGTGGCTCAGTGGTTAGCACAGTATATGGTGGCTCAGTGGTTAGCATAGTATATGGTGGCTCAGTGGTTAGCACTGTATACGGTGGCTCAGTGGTTAGCACTGTATATGGTGGCTCAGTGGTTAGCACTGTATACGGTGACTCAGTGGTTAGCACTGTATATGGTGGCTCAGTGGTTAGCACTGTATACGGTGGCTCAGTGGTTAGCACTGCATAGTGGCTCAGTGGTTAGCACTGTATATGGTGGCTCAGTGGTTAGCACTGTATACAGTGGCTCAGTGGTTAGCACTGTATATGGTGGCTCAGTGGTTAGCACTGTATATGGTGGCTCAGTGGTTAGCAGCACAGTATATGGTGGGCAGGCGGTTAGACCAGGATGAAGGCTGGGGGGTGAGCGCAGGAGGACGGAGGCTGGAGGGGTGAGCGCAGGATGACGAAGGCTGTTGGGGTGAGGGCAGGAGGACAGAGGCTGTAGGGGTGAGCGCAGGAGGACAGAGGCTGGAGGGGTGAGCGCAGGACAGAGGGTGGAGGGGTGAGCGCAGGAGGACAGAGGCTGGAGGGCTGAGCGCAGGAGGACAGAGGCTGGAGGGGTGAGGGCAGGATGACGGAGGCTGGAGGGGTGAGGGCAGGAGGACGGAGGCTGGAGGGGTGAGGGCAGGAGGACGGAGGCTGGAGGGGTGAGGGCAGGAGGACGGAGGCTGGAGGGGTGAGGGCAGGAGGACGGAGGCTGGAGGGGTGAGGGCAGGAGGACGGAGGCTGGGGGGTGAGGGCAGGAGGACGGAGGCTGGAGGGGTGAGGGCAGGAGGACAGAGGCTGGAGGCCCCCATCACAAGCACAGTGCAGCCAACTTTATCTTTATTTACATTACATTTATTTTACACTCACTGTGATCCTCCGGCTGCTCTGTCTCTGCCTCCAGCCCCCCACAGTCCACAGGGCAGCTGCACAGGCTCTTCTGCTCCCGGGGCCGGCACTGCAGCTTGCACTGTGTAGCATTGCACACACACATTGCGCACACACACATTGCACACACACACATTGCACACACCCACATTGCACCATTGCACACATTGCACCATTGCACACACACATTGCACACACACACATTTCACCATTGCACACACACATTGCACACACACACATTGCACATACACACATTGCACATACACACATTGCACCATTGCACACACACACATTGCACACACCCACATTGCACCATTGCACACACACATTGCACACACACACATTGCACATACACACATTGCACATACACACATTGCACCATTGCACACACACATTGCACATACACACATTGCACCATTGCACATACACATATTGCACCATTGCACACACACACACATTGCACACACACATTGCACACACAGACATTGCACATACACACATTGCACCATTGCACACACACATTGCACATACATACATTGCACACACACACATTGCACATACACACATTGCACACACACACATTGCACCATTGCACATACACATATTGCACCATTGCACACACACATTGCACCATTGCACACACACACACACACACACATTGCACACACAGACATTGCACATACACACATTGTACCATTGCACATACACACATTGCACACATACACATTGCACATACACACATTGCACACATTGCACATACACACATTGCACATACACACATTGCACACACTGTCACTCTGCACAGCACACTGCACCTTCTTTCCTTGGGCCCATTGTCTTCTTGTCGACTCTTCACTCACTCTCTGTCTTCACTTGTAGCTCGCCTTGAGAGCTCTTTGCTCCAGCCTCCCCCCTCACCACCAGGCCAGGCCAGCAGTGTGCCCACTCCCCAGATAGACCCCACTCCAACATGGGACTCGGCACTCTCAGTGCAGTGGTGATGTCACACAATACACATCACTGTTCTGAGTCCCCCTGCAGGCCTGCCAGACAGTGCCTGCCGAGCTGATCTGCAGTCGGCAGATACTGTCTGAGGCTGCTGATGCTGAGGGCACCCGGCGATGTGATCACTGATCCACCCGGCGCCCTGCCTGCTGGGGGCTGCTGGGGGCTGCTGGGGGCTGCTGCAGCTGCCGGCCTGCCGCCCCATGTCACACACGGGCGGCGCTGTGCGGCTGTGCCGCTGCCGCTGACACTGTCATGCAGCCACAGTCTGACTTAGTCACACTCTCACAGTAGGTGCCAGTTCCGGTGCGCAACTGCGGGGGGAAAAGCAGCCTCTTGGGGGGGGCACCTGCCCCACGCTGGGTACGCCCATGGAGTCAGTGACTCGCTCCCGCCGCGCCCGGCGTCCCGCCGGTTGCCAGGACGACACAGCCTTTGCTGCAATTTGAAGCCCGGAGCGGTCCCACTGCGGCCGCACCGCGCTGACAGCCGGCCGCTCTCAGATCATTTCA
The DNA here is from genome assembly GCA_033576535.1 of Allobates femoralis. Lineage (NCBI taxonomy): Eukaryota > Metazoa > Chordata > Amphibia > Anura > Aromobatidae > Allobates > Allobates femoralis. Next base: position 144,938,027 of record JARQOC010000003.1, read on the forward strand.
CTGTTCAGGGCGGCTGCCAGCAGTACCGGGCGGCCCTGAACTGCCACTAAACTGGCGGCCTGGAGGGCAGTTGCCCCCCAGAAACCCGGGCCAGTCCGCCCCTGGGAAGGAGGAAGCTCCACAGTCCCAGGAGCTGCTGCTATAAGGATGTGGTGGGGAAGAATCTGAGGAGGACACAACCCCGGGGGAGCGGATGGAAGGTGAGTATGATCAGCAGGATGGGGGATTATATGTACCATAGAGGCTATACAGACTGTATATAGAGGCTATGCAGACTGTATATAGAGGCTATGCAGACTGTATATAGAGGCTGTGCTGGTGCATATAGAGGCTTTGCAGACTGTATATAGAAGCTATGCAGACTGTATATAGAGTCTGTGCTGGTGTATACAGAGGCTCTGCTGACTGTATATAGAGGCTGTGCTGGGGTATATAGAGGCTATGCAGACTGTATATAGAGGCTGTCTGACTGTATATAGAGGCTATGCAGACTGTATATAGAGGCTGGCTGACTGTATATAGAGGCTTTGCTGACTGTATATAGAGGCTGTGCTGACTGTATATAGAGGCGGCCTGTGCTGACTGTATATAGAGGCTGTGCTGGGGTATATAGAGGCTATGCAGACTGTATATAGAGGCTATGCAGACTGTATATAGAGGCTGGCTGACTGTATATAGAGGCTATGCAGACTGTATATAGAGGCTGGCTGACTGTATATAGAGGCTATGCAGACTGTATATAGAGGCTATGCAGACTGTACGTAGAGGCTATGCAGACTGTATATAGAGGCTATGCAGACTGTATATAGAGGCTGGCTGACTGTATATATAGGCTATACAGACTGTATATAGAGGCTGTGCTGGGGTATATAGAGACTGTGCTGAATGTATATAGAGGCCGTGCTGACTGTATATAGAGGCTGCCTGTGCTGACTGTATATAGAGGCTATGCTGGGGTATATAGAGGCTATGCAGACTGTATATAGAGGCTATGCAGACTGTATATAGAGGCTATGCAGACTGTATATAGAGGAAGTGACTCACCGTAGCCGGGGGGTACACGTAGCGGGCGTTGTCTCTCCTCCAGTCACGGAACCGCGCCTGCGGTGGTGTAGGCCCGGTGGTCCAGATCAATAGGGGAATGGCGGAACAGTGGGGGGTGATTTGTCTTCGTGACGCCACCTGCGGGTGTTCTGGTAACTTTACCAGCGCTGTTCGGGTCTCCGGGGGATGTTATACAGCGAGATGGAACGCTCCCCACAGGATGAGCGGGAATCCCCGGAGCCGGGAGCTGCGCAAGATGTTGTGAGGCAGCTGAGGGATGCTGCGCGCTGAGTCCAGGAGTAATGTACAACCACACAAAGTCTCTTTTAGGTACCTTTACTGGATGGTAGTCAGGTACACTCGGACCGGGATAGTGAAGTTGGCACTTATGGAGTTTCACAGCAAGCAGTGTTAGGCTTCCTTTCTCTAGTTCTGGTGCTAAGGTCGGGTGGATGTGGAATCCAGCCGGACCGGGCAGTGTATTCAATGGAACTTGCTTCACCTGGTTAACAGCACTGAGGGCACTGTAAAAGGGTCTGAGCAGGATCAGTACTCTTCCCTGGGCTCTCGTGGATGGGTGCATCAGGTGGAACAGGTGGCTAAACCTCCTGTTGATGGTGCTGGTTCTCTGTGGTGGCTGGGCAGCTCTCACAGCTTCGGTTCCAGTAACCGGTTTGATTTGGAAAGAGTCAGGTTAACTCTGTTTTCCTGAGAGGTGATCTCCTTCTTCCTATTATCCCAATTGCAGGGATCTCCACTGGCTAACAGGCTGGTTGGGCCTAGTGTGTTCCTCATAGGGTGGAGGTTTCACACAGGCTGGCAGCTCTTGTAGCGTCTACCACACTCTTCACAGTTCTGAAGTGACTGCACACTCTGAAGTTTCTCCCTCCCAGACTCTATTTATAGGGGGAACTGGCTCAAAGTCACCAGTGGAGCTCCCCCTAGAGGCTCGGGGTGAAACCAGGTGTTCTAAGTGTTGTTGTGTTGTTTGGTGTTTGTGGGTTTTGCTTTGCTGTTATCCATTTGTGCTCTAAGGAATTCTGTGGTGCCCAACAGGTGCCAGGGTGCCACATTAGCATTCAGGGAAACGCGTTGGGTCGTCCCCAGTGGTCATCTCCACACTTTGGCATCTGACATGGGTAAGCTTGGGCACAATCGCTATGCTGCTAAGTTTGATGTACAATGGATTTGAGATAATAATCAGTGTGTTGTTGTATTAGGAGGGGGAATATTACTGAACCCTCTATACACTATAAGCTGTAGTCCTCAACCATATGTATACTAGAACTGCACAATGGTTTTTGTTTGATTTAGCTACCATGAATATGTTCTGAAGTGGGAGACAAAAAGACCTTAACCCCTTAGTGTCCTCTTAATCCAGATCCATGTATAATTCTATCTTTTACAATTTTTGAGCACTTTGTACCTGCAAATTTTAATCTCCTTGATGAATTAATAAAAGCATCTTTATGAAAAGCAGTTAGAATCGTGCCTCTGAATCATTGGTATAGAAACTTTCCAAAAACCAAATCAGTATGTTCAATGTATATAGAGGCTGGGTGACTGTATATAGAGGCTATGCAGACTGTATATAGAGGCTGTGCTGGGGTATATAGAGGCTGTGCTGACTGTATATAGAGGCTGGCTGACTGTATATAGAGGCTTTGCTGACTGTATATAGAGGCTGTGCTGACTGTGTATAGAGGCTGTGCTGACAGTATATAGAGGCTGTGCTGACTGTATATAGAGGCTGCCTGTGCTGACTGTATATAGAGGCTTTGCTGACTCTATATAGAGGCTGTGCTGACTGTATATAGGGGCTGCCTGTGCTGACTGTATATAGAGGTTGTGCTGACTGTATATAGAGTCTGTGCTGGGGTATATAGAGGCTGTGCTGACTGTATATACAGGCTGTGCTGACTCTATATAGAGGCTGTGCTGGTGTATATAGAGGCTCTGCTGACTGTATAACACTGTGACCAGGGAGCCCAGTATGGAAAGGTGAGGGCAGTGTGATGAGGGGCAGTGTGTAGGGCATGTGCCAGAAGAGGGACAGTGTGTAAACCATATTTTGTGCAGAGAACAGTGAGGAGGAGCAATTATTTAATACGGGGCTCAGTGTAGGGCAGATATTTTTACTCATTAGAATTTTGATCATCCGTGTCGGGATGTGCTGAAGACCGGAGAAGATGGACGTCTCCAGAGATCAGCTGTGGATGTGAAGAGTCATTATGGTGTCAGGACAAGATGAAGAAAAGAAAAAGATCACAATCCAAGACAAGGTCATCTATAAGGTACCTGGATGTAAATGATTACCATATTATTATCATCAGAACTGTAGTTCCTGTAAGATCTGATGGTGACTGGTAACAACAACTCCCAGTACTCCTTACCATTGTTAAGGAAGTAGTAGGGGTTTGTAAGTTCATGCAGCACAAATGTGTATGGGTCTGACCTGAAATTACAAGTGTTTTACTATTTACTGATGTTGGTACTGATGATGAATTTCTGTAGTGATGAGGATTGCAATGCTGTGTTTCTATAGTGATGGGGGTTATATGGATGGGGGTCCAAGTTATCTATTTTTGCATCTCTGGTGGTTCATAGATTGATGAAATTTGTTACTAATGAGGGCTTTGGTGATGTATTTCTGTACCTATGGTGGGTCTGGTGTTGTATTTCTGCACTGATGAGGCTTTTGACATTGTGTTTCTGTGATAGGGGCTATATGGATGCATTTTTGTACCTCTGATGGGTCTGCTGGTGTATTTATGTACTGATGACGGTTGTCATGCTGTGTTTCTGTACTGATGGGGGTTATATGGATGTATTTCTGTACCTCTGGTGGGTCTGGTGATGCAGTTTTGTGCTATTATTGATTCTGACCCTGTACACATGTAACAATCTATAACCTGTAAGATTATGTGATACATGGCTACGTTCATAATGTGTTGTGCCCTCACAATTTAAGGGTTCTATGTTTTTATTTGTTAGAAGCATTAAAGGAATTGTCCCATATTTGTGATAAGTCTGCAGTCACTCCATGTGTCCCTCTATGTGACTGCAGACTTCTGAATTCTCACAGAGCACACACTGCTCACTGTCAGGATTCTCTGCTGCTGGAGGTGAGAGGTCATGAAACTTAAGTATGCAATTTACATACATGCAGTCACGTACTGACTAGACACGCGAGGTCTCGATCAATGAAAATGAACTGAGCGAAGAATGAAGAATTGCATTCATGTGCTCACACCACCGTCCAATCTTCTATTAACATAAGAGAATCCTGACAGTGTGCAGACCATGCGCTGCGAGAATTCCGAGGCCCTCAGTCACGTAGAGGGACTACAGACTCATCTCACACCTGGACGAGACCTTTAATTCAAACACTAAGCCCTGTAGCCCAATCCTAACAGCATGTAATATACTTTGTTTTTCATTGAACATTGAGAGAATTAGGTATTGCAGCCCGTCGGCACATGACTGTAAGTGTGCAAGTCGTATATGAATGATCGGTCACATGACGACTACTCAGACCGCTTGGGGGGCGCCAAACTGAAGTCTTGCCCCGGGTGCCAGAGAACCTAGATACACTTCTGGCTAGGGCATTCGGTTACCCATTCTATTCTTGGCCCCTTTCTCTTCTGGGTCACCAGGTTGAGGTGCCCTCCCCTTAGCTTCTCTCTGCTGTTCTGTAGCTCTCCAGCTCTGCTTCATCTGCTGCTCTGATCTTTTGCAGCTCCCTTCTGACTGAACTCTTCACATTCTCGTTCCTGCTGTTCTAACTCCTTGCTGCTTTCCCCGCTGCTTTATCACCTAGCCTCTCCTCCCACCAGGACCAGTTACCCTAGTAACAGGTGTTTAATTGGTCCTCTAACACTAATCACACGCATCAATGTCGTCAGTGAGATGATCGCTGACGACATTGACGGATGATCGCTGGTGAGCTGTCACACAGGCAGACTCACCAGCGATCATTTTACCAGCGACATCATGGAAATTATTTTTATATAGTTTCCGCGATGTCTGAAGGCTGGTATCCAGGGTAAACTGCGGGTGCTGCCTAGATACCCGATGTGTACCTTAGTTGCCAGCCTCCTCCGCTCACCGGCTGGTAACTAAGGTACACATCGGGTATCAAGGCAGCGCTCGCTGCCTAGTTACCCGCAGTTTACCCTGGATACCTGCTCCAAGCACTTCCTGAGAGGCGCTGGGAGCTGGCTGATCGCATCTCCCGGTCACACGCAGCATCGCTGCGTGTCCACGGGCGCCTGTTGTCAGGTTTTAGAACAGATTCTAAAACCTGGCGACCATCAACCAGCGATTTATCGCTGGTTGATGCCTCATGTCACACGCGTCAATATCGCTGCAACGTCACGTGCAGCAGTGATCGTGCACGCGATATTGACGTGTGTGGTGGGCCCATAAGTGTTTGCATGTGGTGCTGGAGCTTCAGACTTATTCTACCCATTACCAAAACAAAGTGTACAACACCTTCAGTCAGGGGTGCAGTACCCTTTTGTGACGCACTCTT
>JARQOC010000003.1:144943704-145080256 GCA_033576535.1 Allobates femoralis
GTATTCTGGGAATACCCAGCTATTATTCCCCTCTGGAAGGAGGTTGTAAAGTTTTTGACTACCTTAATAGGGTGTAACTTTAGATTGAAACCTCTTGAGGCTAAACGTACAGGGTTACTCTTCCTCAGAAGGTAACTATATGCCATACACTTTCAGCTATAGTGATCTAGCATTCGGATATCCACTTATACATATACACTGTTAAATCTCTCCACGTAACCGGTTTATTCTTCCTTAATTATATATTTTTCAATTTGTCATTTTTTTGTTTGCCCTCATGTTGAAGTGGTTACCTACAATTTCCGAATTATACATTAATATTTGATTCGGTAAGTGTCTGATTTCACTCCCTCTGATAAGCTGCTTGGAGTGGCTAGGTCACTGCTGCAATATCTTGAAAGACCACTAAAAACAGCGCTTGCAAGTAGGAATCGGCATGCAGCCGCTACAACCATTGACGAGGCTGCGCTTATCGGATGTGCTCCATGTCCTCTAAAAACAGCTGATAGGACAGGTGCCATGGTCAGATCCCCCAATCTAACATTGATGCCTCATCCAAAGGAGAAGTCATCAGATTTTAAATGGTTACATAGCCTAAGTTAAGGGAACATAAGCCCTTAAAGCAAATCTCAAGGCCATAAATCCACTTACTTCAGTAGTTGAACTACTTTCTCTCTATTTTGCCTTGTTGGATACCTTATATGAAAGACCTTGAAATCACAATCATTGTTGGGCAGGACCTTACATTTGGGAGTATATTTGTATTTACCATACTGTTTGTAGATGAATATGGCTTCTTGCCTGGGCAATGTTTCTGCAGCTCACACTTCACTTGGTCTGAATGTGGTGGGCTTCTGAGGACAGCCGACTGCGATGTGGTCAAGACTGGTACAGTTCTTCATTGCTCCCTGACCATATCTTTTGATGTTGTATACTTGATCTTCCTATATAAAGTACAGTATATCAAGTTTTCTTTCTCTTTCTATAGGAGAGATGTATTAGATGAACTCGTAACATTGCACAACTTCAGCAATCAGTTTCTACCAAATGCACTGAGAGAATTTTTCCGGCACATACATGCACCCGAAGAACGAGGCGAATACCTAGAAACACTCATCACTAAATTTTCACACCGATTTTGTGCTTGCAACCCTACACTAACGCGAGACCTTGGTCTCAGCCCTGGTAAGATTACACTGTAGACTTGTCAAGTTATGATCAGCTGAGGTCTCAACAAATCTATTGATCTGTGGTGGTCTGACCGAACCCTAAGGATGCCGTCACACCTGGACACTTCGGCGATTTCACAGGCGACGCAGGGGCGTGGCCTATCGCTGGCGGCCGTGTCGGCGCGTCGCCTAGTGTAAAGGGGCGATAATGAGGCGAAAAATCGCCTTAGAGTGGTCGCCTGGTTTCGCAGCACTGCTCTGAAACCAGGCGAGCACTCTGAGGCGATGTGTACACATCGCCCCATGTAACATGGTGATCGCCAATGTTACAGGCGGTGGGAGCCATAGGTCCCCATGTTACAGGATCGCCGCCAGGGTTTGTGGACACCCCAGTGGCGATGTCGCCTGTAACGTCGCCGGAGGTATCGCCGCGTGTAAACATGCGACGGCGAGGCGCCAAAAATGTGCGCGCTCCCGTGCGTCGCCGGTGATATCTCCGGCGAAGTGGATAGGTGTGACGGTACCCTAAGACTCACTGACAAAGGGTCTTTGTCACAATGTGTGGCCTGCATCTTCATGATACTGAATTCTGAAACTGATAATGGGCTCCCCAGTTTCAGACCCCTACTGATCAATGAGCTATGACCATTGCCATCAATATGTAAACAAGTGGTGGGGAAATCTCTGTTGGTCAACTCCAACCAAACTGAAGATTTGGCTGGAGATGACTTCCTCGCCACTCCTCTACAACATTACTGTCTTAAAGGAAAACTTTGATGAACAAAGTAATACAATGGAAACTTTAAGGCAGAAAATTGTGATTTATGATAAATTTGTGTTAGAACTGTGCAGCAGATTTCTATAATAAAAAATAATCATGTTCTTTTTATTATTATAGTATGTACATTTGTTTTTATTGCTGTAATTCTGTAGCTCAGGAATAGGTACTTGAAGTAAAAACACATGGAGTTGGAAAGCGGTCAAATATAAAAAAAATATTAGTTGTAGAATTGCCAATAATATGGGTAAGCACATACCACAGATCGTCTGCTGTCACGGGGCCAGGATTGGCAACCAGTTATTCATCTCCTGTAAGCATTGCAATCCCAATTGTGTGGATGTGAATATCATAAGTCAAAGCTTTATGATTGTATAAGCTATAAAGTTCCTGGTACTGCCAGACTGATAATACTCTACAAATGACTGCATTTAGGTTTAGTACAAGAATTCTCCGAGTTCTGTCTTCTACAGTGTTCTTGTAGTTTAGTTCATCTTTTTCCCATTGACATGCAATGTAAAACCCAGGCCCGATTTTTTTTAATTTTTTTTTTTTTTGCCATCGACAAAGCCATGTACGAGTTTCTGTTTTCTTGCAGGACAAGTTGTTGCGTTGAATCATTTGATCAAATAACATACTTTAAAAAAAAATAATTCTACCAATACTTTTTACATCGTTATACATTGGTATCATGGTATCTCTAAGTTCAAACACTTGTCTTTCCTTTATTTTTAAACTAGGGGATTATAATAAAAATAGTGTGTGTGTATATAATAATATTACACTGTATTTTTCGAACCATAAGTCGCACCCCAAACTTAGAGGAGGAAATCGTAGGGAAAAAAAGAGTCTGGGTGTAGCTTACCAGGACAGCACACAGCGGTGGAGCATGGTGACAGGAGGCAGGGTCACCACTGCAGGAAGCCAATAGCGACATCAGTAGGGCAATGCCGCAGGCCCTGGACTAGGAGGACAGGGTGTCGTGGCGGAGCGAGTCAGCCGTCATTGATCTCCCAGCAGTAGACACTATGAACTTCAGGACATTGGCTGCAGGGGAGGCCCATTTTCCTGAAGTCTATTGCATCGGAGGCAGCGCATACACAGATTGACAGGTCAACTCTCTGAGATCTCAAACTGCAGATTCCCTGTCTTTTCTTGAAGTCTATCGTGTCCACCCCCGGAACATCAATATGGTCTGCTTTGCGCTGCTGTTATATCCCCCTCCTCCCTGCCCCAGGCCTACAACATCGCCCCACTTGTGCCACCAACGATTTCCGACTTCCTGTGACCCCGCTCTACCATTGCGCACTCTCCCAGTAAACCACATCCGGAATATAAGACGCACCGCCATTTACCACACACACACACACACAACACATACATTGTTCAGCATAGATGAGCATAAGTCCCCTGCAGTCATTTTAATTATTTGCAGATTGGTGGGGGTCCAGCTCCTGGAGTTGGGGCACAGCTCTTTGTTTTACTAGGCAGGTTAGGCAATAAAAGTAAGTCGATTGGTTACAAAGGAGTAGTTATCGTGTGGCATTAGATGTTATTTATTTTCAGTTCTGGTTGCGTCTTACATCATCAATTCTATATTCACTTTATTAACCCCTTGCTTTCCTTTTGTTCTTTCCTAGATGCAGTGTATGTACTGTGCTATTCTTTGATCTTGCTTTCCATCGATTTGGCCAGTCCTCATGTGAAGAACAAAATGTCAAAGAGAGAGTTTATCAGAAACACACGCCGCGCTGCTCAGAACATTAGCGAAGAATTTGTAGGGCACCTTTACGACAACATTTACCTTGTTGGCCATGTCGCTGTGTAAAAGTTTAAAGGGGTTTTCTGGTACTAAGATATGGAAGACCTGTTCTTGGGAAAGGTCATTAATATCCATTTGGTGGTGGTCTGCCACTAACACCTGGGTGCCAGAAGTTCCAAGTGCATGGAGCCAGAACATCACATCTCTGTGATGGTGGGAATCTGGTAGTGCAGCTCCGCTCCCTCTGAAGAGGACGTGATCTGAGCCGCAATCAACCACTGTTACCACTACACACTTTATGGTTTTCCAGCTCACTGTGTGTGTCATTTTGGTGTCCAGGTTTCAACTCTCTAGTGGGGTGATGGTTATCTGATGACAGCTCTTCAATATCTTAGTCCCAGTCAACATCTTTAGTCTCTAGGCTCTAAAACAGTAGTCAACCACTACTACAGCTCTCCAAAGCATTGACCCAGTTGGCGAATATGGGGTTACTATAGTGCTGGTCATTCTAACCTCTGTCTACAATCTAATAATGCATCCTGTCATTTCTTAGCAATCTATCTTGGATAGTGAACACTTCTTGAAGAATACTTTTTTTTATGAATAGATTTACTTATGTCTTGCACACACCCGTGCCATTAGACTGACCTAGCCATTTATGACTGTTAAACTGACATTCTAATGTAGGCCTTCTTCAGGGTGTTGGAACTAAACACTAGACTTTGTTTTGGATCGCATTTACCAATGCATTTGTTTGTTTTTTAATATTTTGCAAATTGTACATATTAAACTAAAGAGATTTATAATCATAATATAAATATTAAATATGTAAAGTATTTTAACTAAAGATTTTGTGTTCGATATTTTTTTTTTTTTGCAATGGATGTCATATTAACGATGACACGCTATCAACATGTTCTACTGTACAACGAGGGCCCAAATGGATTGACATTTAACCTTGATCACATGGGCAAATAAAACTTTTTGGGGATGGTAAAATCATCAAATCTTCTTACATTGAGATGCACATTTGGCTCTGAAAGAGGGTCACAAGCCACATCTAGAGCCCCCACCCCTCCACACTAGTGACACCCAGAGCCCCATTACCAGTGTAACAGCCATTGAGGCAGTATATTTAAATCTAATGGTTGCCACTTTACCTCTATTTGGTATTCTTGCATCAGGCGCTACCACCACACTATTGCATCCAACGTGAAGTGACTCGTTTATCTAGAAATATTGTCTTGTCACCAGCTTACCATACCTAATTTATCTCTCAAACCAGTATATGAGCATCTAGATATGCTCTTTTTATTTGAGGCTACTCACAAGTGTCACCTTCTGGAGACCTCTTCATAGCTGCTTGGTAGACCTGCTAATGCAACAAGCTGGGAGACAGTGTGAAGCCATACCTCATGGTCCCGCGAGCCACACATTGCGGACCCCTACTATACAGTATGCAGGTTGTCAGCAGCACATCCCGTTTCATAGGACAATGTGCTTCCAACTATGATTTAATGGTCATCATGAAGCATTTTTGCTTATTCATGTGGTTGAAGATATGCTTACACAGACTCATGATTGGATTCCACATTCTTCTGAACACGTTTGCAGAATATTGGCTTATGTGCATGTGTTTGTTCATGTATATATGTGTGTGGGAACATTATACGGTGAATGTATGTGAGTATGCATGAGTATGTGTGTACATAAACAGTGCTGTGCAAATTAATTGGGACAAAGCAAGTCTTGACTTGTTTTTCTTGCATTAGTTTTACTATTTCTGATAAGTGTTTTATCAGTTCTTGGTGTCGTTTTCCTTTTACTTCCACATTTCCCTTTTTGTTTTGGAGAAAACGATCCAGTTTCATTGTGTGCGCGAATTATTCTTGAAACGGGAGATTTTCCAATACCAACGGTGGAAGCGATTTCTCTTACAGTCAGACTTGTATATCATACAGAAAAGAGGATACAATGTTGCTTAATCAATTTTATTATCAATACTGGACTTGTACACAGGAAAACGCATATAGGGAGATCAAATCATTGCACAATCCCAGTTCCACATAGAAACATGCATTCCAATACTGAATATACCCAGTAATATTGCACTATGCCCTTAAAACCACCAAGCCTACCATTTATAACATAGGGGCCTAATAGCCTATATATATCCCATGTATAAGGTGTACAGCTAGTTGTGGCTTCCTAATGGGACCTCCGTGCAAGACAGATTAGTGGCATTGCTGAAGTGCTTACCGCATGTGATGTGGAGCCAGGGACTGCTGTGGAAGGGCCCACCTACCCGAATATCCCCCCATGACCCCCAGGAGTTCTAGGAATCTACGAGACATCCTAGTACACAGCCATTATGCCCCTAGGGTGCCGTTCTTATTTGGATCTGGAGGACCAAAAAATGTATGCTTCCCTTGTGGCCGTTGTGCGTCATGTGCTAACGTGATACGGGGACATACTTTTGAAACATCAGATGGCAAAAAGACTTACACTATTCGTAATTATATCTCATGTAGTACTACTTATGTGGTCTACTATGCCAAATGTACTTGTCCTCGTATCTATGTGGGTTTAACATCCCGGGAATTTCGTATGAGGGTCCGGGAACACTGCCGTGACATATGCGATGCAGCAAAAGTTGAAGCAGATCAGGTGGCCACTTTAAAGACTATACCACGGCACTTTAGGGAGCACCATCGCTGTGATCCGAGATTCCTTAAATTCCTGGGGATTGATGTTATTCATGGGGGAATTAGAGGGGGTGACCTGAGGAAACGACTGGCCCAGTGTGAGACGAAGTGGATTATCACACTTGGCTCTCTGGTCCCAAATGGTCTCAATGAGACAGTGAGCTGTTCACCATTCCTTTGATCTTAATAAGATTGTATATTTGATTTTAACCTTTTTCTTTTTATATTTTATATAGATTTGTGACTTTCATCCCCTTCCTCCTCCCTGGATGAATACTCTCTGCCAATGGGAACAACTGCATCACCTTGAGCTATTTATTACCTATGTGCTTTATTGTTGTGATTTATGTATTATTGAACTTCGTTTGGGGGAAGGGATGATGTAGAGGATATATGCCTTACTACAATATCATGATAATGCTCCCCCAAGTAGATTCAGTGATCTAATACAGATCCCAAGGTAGCACATCTACTGTGATATGAATGCGCCTGGTTGATTCGCCGCCGCTGCTATGGTGACGCGTCCCAAGCAGGCAGGCGGTGATCAACATGAAGTTGAGGCGTCCCTGATTACCAGGAAGTGCCGCGCTCCTTCACTGACCATGTGAGACACACATCAGTGGGAAGTGACGCGATGGACGCTTCTTGGTTGCCGGGTTACGGTCCGCCCACTTCCGGCACAATTATCACGGAGCCTGGCGGTGCGGTATTTAAATAAAACCCGCCGGGCAGGAGTATATACACAACCCCCCCTCCGAAGAAGCAGGTCTTATACACCTGCGAAACGGTCGTAGGGGCCCTTCCACTCCACATCACATGCGGTAAGCACTTCAGCAATGCCACTAATCTGTCTTGCACGGAGGTCCCATTAGGAAGCCACAACTAGCTGTACACCTTATACATGGGATATATATAGGCTATTAGGCCCCTATGTTATAAATGGTAGGCTTGGTGGTTTTAAGGGCATAGTGCAATATTACTGGGTATATTCAGTATTGGAATGCATGTTTCTATGTAGAACTGGGATTGTGCAATGATTTGATCTCCCTATATGTGTTTTCCTGTTTACAAGTCCAGTATTGATAAAAAAAATTGATTAAGCAACATTGTATCCTCTTTTCTGTATGATATACATTTTATTGAGGATTGCTATGTTTCCCCATAGGATAGTATGGGTGTAACTTTTACTGTTGAGTGATGGATTGTCTTCTAGTCAGACTTGTATGTTAATTAAGAGTAATAATTCTAGACCATGGAGTAACATCCATTTCTCCTTCGCCTCATTGGGGGACACAGACCGTGGGTGTTATGCTGCTGTCCACTAGGAGGCGACACTAGGCAGAATCTGCAAAAGAGTTAAGAGACTCCTCCTCTGCAGCATTACTCCCCTGAAGTAGGAAGTGATTCTCCAGTTTTTGCTTAGTGTCAGATAGGAGGCACACACAAATTTTATTGCTCCTAAACTTTTTCACTTTTTGGATTTTTTCCTTCAAGAAGAAGAAAAGTGGGTCTCTAACGAGACTCCCGGCATGGTCCCTCCTCGGCCCCCCACTGTTGGGGGCGCCTGGTTGAGGTCGACTTTTCCCCCCACATGCCGCTCCCTCCTCGGCCCACCACTGTTGGGGGTGCCTGGTTGAGGTTGAGATGATGGTCTTCCTTCCCCAGCTCCCCACTGTTGGGGACCCTGGGTTGAGGTCGAGGCTACACAGAAGCCTTGGATGATGGACTGCAGCATCCCTCCCTAACCACCCCTCATGGGGCTGATAGGTTGAGACACCGCAGGTAGGGCAATAACGTGCTGCACGGTCGCAATGCACTACCAAGTGCTCCTAAAGGGCTCAGGGGACAAGGCTAACAGGTCAGCTGCATTGCGCAGCACATGCAGGAGACCTCAGCCTGGCTGACTACTCCCCAAGAGCCCCAGTCCTGCCGCCACAAGACTGTCCCTGGGGTCCCCTAAAGGCTGCAGCAACCGTCCGTCTAACTCCAGGAGATCAGCTTTTGCTGCTCTCTCCTGAGAGGGAAGGGAGCCCATACTGCATGTGGGAGCACCGGTTTTTCTGGGCTCCTTGCAGGGTCCCCACAGTCCCTAGATGCCGGGAGACCCAGTTTTCTGGGATCTCCTGATGGGAGCTGCCACCCTACACCTGACTCCAGGAGACCCAGTCCCCTGGGTTCTCCTGCTGGGGGCTGCGCTGGGCAAGCGCGCATGTGGCCACAGCTCCTGGGGTCCGGCCGGGTCCAGATCTGTTCCGGTCCCGGACCGGACCTCCGCGCCGGCCTGCCGTCATTTGCGGCTTCGCTGTTTACTTGAGGCCACGGCTTCGGCCTAGCGCGAAGCCGCCGCCTTATCACCGCCCCCGGCCCGCCCCCGGATGACGAGAATGACGCGGGCAGCGTCATAACAGAGGGCGGGCCGGAGATGCACAGCAAAGCAGGGGGCGGGACGGAGGATAACTGGCGCGAAGCCTATGGCACGCCTTAGGATTCTGGTCCCGCCCTGCTGTTAGCAGCGGCGGCCATTATCCACAGGGCAGTGAGGGCACAGTGGAAGCAGGGTTGAAAGCACAGTGTGCACAACCCTTAATGCCAAACTAAGGCTGGATTGGGCACAGCTCCTCATTGGTACCAGGTACTGTGGCCATGACAGGGCTTCATCCCTGCTGCAGGGCTGAAAGTGAACTTGGGCCAGCGAATATGTGCGGTGCAGGACCGATAAGGAGCTCAGGAAGAGCTTCCTGCCTGCCTCAGCCCTTAGGACACTGCTGCCAAAGGTCAGGGAGTTCAAGGCAGCCCACCTGCGGCAGCCCTCAGGACGGGCAGCTGGAGCCAGGGGTCAAGGAACCCAGCAGGGCTCCCTGCCTGCGGCAAAACATCTCTACGGCCGCTTCCAGGGGTTCCGGAAAAGGCTTACAGAGCCTCTCTCTGTGCCAGTTCCCAATAGCGACGGCAGGACAACCAGCAATGATGTCCTGCTGCATTTAGTCCTCACGCCCAGTGGCGTATCTTCAGGCCTCGGGGCCCCGGTGCGAAAGCTCCAACGAGGCCCCCAATTATTGCAATTCTTTAGTTCCCCTGCACCTATTGTAGTTACGCCCCTGCTCACGCCACACATGCAAGGAACGATGTCATAATATAAGGGATAGTGTAAATACGTCAGGTGATCAGTTACGGCTCTGTCCTACAGTGTTAAAGTTACCTGACAGTACACCTATCACTACACCTACTGGCCAGTCATTACGCATGCTTCTGCTTTCTATATTGATGCACAGACAGCACGTAGGTCGTTTTCATGACATTCTCCAAAAATCATTGATTTCGTCCCGATAACCGGTTTAATAACTGTAAGGTAATCAAGATACAGATTCAATTCCGTCAGGCACTATTGTTTCCTGCCCGCCGATCATACTCTGTGGCCCGGACGGCTCGAGTCGTTACCTCAGGTCTATCTGATACATAAGTCCTGGACGCTGCCAATTGCTCTGCAATAACATCGTCTACTGCCATCGCCAGTAGACGTGGCATCGGGTTACGTGGATGGGAGGCGGAAGTGGTCGTAAGGAGGCCATCACAGGTCTCCTATGCCTCACTAGACACCTGTTTGGAGAATTTTTGTACACCTCAGGCGCTAAGGAGGCATAGATCGTTTTCCACCCCCAGAACACATCAGGACGGTTTTTTATCCGCCGTTGGCATAACTGATTCCGGTCCTTCGGAATCGTTAGGGTTGGTCGGAGCTTAGGCTAATTCTGACAAGAGATCAGTCGCCACGCAGGGACCTTTTTTAGGGCGGACTTCCTTCAGGTTTAACTGACAGATCCTTCCTCGGGCCCCCACTGTTGGAGAGCCCAGTTGAAGCTGATATAACCTGCAATTACCCGACAACAGTAAGGCGTCCCAGGACTGCCCACCAATTCTCTCCAGACCCCACAGCTGGAGCTCCGGTTGGCGGTGACGTCAGCCAAGTCTCAAAAGACACAGGGTGAACCGCCGTGTCCTGCAGCGGCACAAGGAACTGAGCTAAGGGTCTCGGGAACCTACGACCCATAGCATACTCCTTCCTCGCCTCCCCACTGTTGGGGACTCGGGTTGAAGTTGGGACCGCACAGGGTCTACCCGGCCTCCATCCCCGGACTATTAAAACGAAACTCTATGTTGCAGAACGTGGAACACGAGCCCAGTGGCCAATCTCCTCACTGTACCTATATTAGGTACTTGGGTGGAGATAACACGCGTAATGCCCTCTGCTCAGTCCGCTTCGAAGCAGGATCTCGCAGACTCGCAAATGTATTAACCCAATGCATGGGCCCCTCCGGTCTCCCGTGTGGCTGTGGCCTGAACCTTCTTCCACGCAACAAGATAAAAAAGGAGGGGAACAAGAGGCGCAATAGTGCCCTATCAATGTGGCACTAAGTATGTGAGCGGTGAAAAGAGGGATTCACTCACCTGGGGCAGTTGTGTAACCCACAACTGGCTTGAAGGCATTTTTTATGATCATTACCAGATAGCCGCTGCAGGACTTCCACCGTCCACACAAGTGTGGAAATACATCAGATGATTTTTTCACTTCTTCCACGCAGTCAGTCCCTTCTCGTCTCAGGAGTTAAAAGTGACTACCGTGAGACCTAAAGCTCATAAATGCAGCCTGAAGTTGGAAATGTCTATACTGCATCTCAGGAGTCTCCCATATCGGGACGACTTATTCATCAATGCATGATTTTCGGAGTCTGTGAACACTGTCGATTTCACTGGACACGTTAAGAAGACTCGGTTGGCGGATCACCCTCCATGAGTCTACCACAATGCCAGAGCACATGTTCCAACACAGCACACAAACTCAGGGAGTCCTATCTGTCTTCCTGATGGCCACATGCTGCAGCATCACATATGGAGTATCAGCCATATTTGTTTTTCCCAGACAGGGCACGGTTTCTTCGTCTGGGAATTCGCTTCAGCGGTCTCCTCAATCTTTCACAATGGCTATAAGAGTCCTAGACAGGATAGTGGCAGCATGGGAGGCAGTTCCATAGCCTCAGCTGCACCTACGGCCTCTTCAACTATCCATGCTTAGACATGGCCCAGAAACAGGATGTGGTGCGATGTACTCCCATCACAATGCACGTGCCAATAGTCCCGCCCACACACGAGGATGCCCCTCAATCTACAAAGGTTCGGGCAGTATTTCTAGTACTGGAATCATTCAGTCACCTTTCTGGCAGTCGGTCTTGCTAGGATATAGTCAGACAATGCCACAAGCCGTGGCATATGTCAACCACCAGGGTGGATCCCACAGTCTCCAAGTGATGACAGACGTTCGCCACATCCTTCACCGGGTGGAATCCTTGAACGCTGTACTGTCAGCTGTTCTCATACCAGGCTAACCCGCCAAGGGACGGACCCAGGGAAGCGGCCCCTTCATCCAGATGTCTTCTGTCAAGACTGTCAGCGTCAGGAAACTACAGATGTGGCCTGACGGCCTCACGTGTCCAATGCTAAGGTTCCATCCTTTCTGGCCAGGTCCTAGAACCTACAGTCAATAGGACAGACATACCAGTCCTAGATGGGACCTGTCTCCATCTCCCCTATATTCTTTCACACTAACAGGATAGTGCGGAAGGTCAAACAAGACGGTTGCCAGATCTCCCTGTATTTTCAGACTGGCCCAGATGCGCTTGGACGAAAATTTCGTCCAACTCATACCAGCAGTACCAGGACAACTAAAAAGACAGTTTCAGACCTGCTCTCCCTCGGAATTCCTCAACTCTGAAAATAGTGGCGTAGCCCTTGAGACCTGGAATTTACCCATGGGTTTTTTCCCTGGATGTTGTAGCGACCATGGTCGCAGCGAGTAAACCAGCCTTATCGACGATATACCATGAGTGTAATCGTTTTGTTTTTCTTTATCTCCGAGCACCTCTAGGGGTCATTCCCCTTACCCTATTTCATGCAAAGATCTTTCGTTTCTTCCACTCAGACCTAGACTCGGGTCTGTCCTTGGGGTCTCTCACACAGCAGGGTTTCAGCCCGTTTCACCCTCCAAAAACGTGTTGCCACCAGGTCTCTAGGAAAATCCTTCCTTCAAAGGGTCTCCCATTTAAGGTCTCCATACCACAGGTCTACACCTGCGGGACCTGATCTTCGTCCTCATGGCTCTACAAGACCCACCTTTTGAGAGTCTATAGGTTTACCCTTAGCACTCTCATCCAAACAGTAATGTGTTTTGGTGGCAAATTATTTTTCTCTGCAGAGGTATCGGTACTTTCAGCGCTCTCATGTAAACCATCTTTTCTGGTCTTCTACCTGAACAAGACTGTTCTACGGCTGGTTCCATCCTTCAGCGCTCTCATGTAAACCATCTTTTCTGGTCTTCTACCTGAACAAGACTGTTCTACGGCTGGTTCCATCCTTCTTAGGTGGTATACTCCTTCCACCTCACTAAAGACGTCTCTCTGTCATCGCTGTGACCGACTCCAGTCTGTCTGGTCGTAAAGGACCTACATATGCAGGATCTTATCAGGTCCCTACGCATCTAAGTACTCACAACCAGTGCCTCTCCACAGGTCGGATTCTCTTTCTCCCTTCTTCCAGAAGGCAGAAATAATGACATATCAGCCTCTAAGGCTCCTCTAACCAGGTGGATTCGTCTGACCATCCAAGACGCTTATACCGTCAAAATCTCATCCCTTCCGGCAGCGGCACGGCACATTCTACTACGGCCGTGAGGGCTTCCTGGTCCGTTTGGCACCAGGTGTCAGTCCGACAAGTGTGTAGACAGCCAAAAGGGTCAGCCTACACACATACTCAAGCCACTATAGGGCTTGACGTGCCCTCCAGGCGGCAGCAGGTCTGCCTGTCGGGGCATAGTTCTTCACTGACCATGCTCGGTGTCACTAGTTCCATTGTTCTTTCCCACCCAGGGACTGCTTTGGGACGTCCCACGGTCTGTGTCCCCCAATGAGGCGAAGGAGAAAAGGAGATTTTTGTGTACTCACCGTAAAATCCTTTTCTCTTAGCCTCTAATTGGGGGACACAGCACCCACCCTATTGCCCTGGTGGGCCTTTTTTTCTACAGTTATCACATAGCTTCTCAGCTGTTACATGGTTAACATGTTTACACGCGTTTGCCTATTATCACTCTGTTGACTGTTTAAACTTGTGCCTGTTTAGCTCCAGGCCTTGTAGTACTGTGAGCCTGTTTAGTTACAGGCCCTGTTGTACGATTATTGCTTGTTAACTCTTCACTGTTTTCCACATGCGCCTGCTTAGTTACAGGCCTTGTGGTACTAGTATTACTCTAACTATTAACTGTTTACACACGTGCCTGTTTGCTTCAGGCCTTGTTACACTGTTATTACCTTGTTGACTATGTTTGTTTACACAGGTTGCCTGTGTAGACTTCCTGTGTCACTGTTATTATCTGTTAACTCTCCTACTGCTTTAGCACAAAACTGGAGAATCACTTCCTACTTCAGGGGAGTAATGCTGCAGAGGAGGAGTCTCTTAACTCTTTTGCAGATTCTGCCTAGTGTCGCCTCCTAGTGGACAGCAGCATAACACCCACGGTCTGTGTCCCCCAATTAGAGGCTAAGAGAAAAGGATTTTACGGTGAGTACACAAAAATCTCCTTTTTTACAGGCATGAATCACACTAAGAGAAAAAGTACACTAAACCACTCCTCACAGAAACAAGCTCTCAACTGAAGCTGAGGGCAGCTAGCTGGTATTTTCTGACTAAAACCAGTTAAACCACATTTTGTTACTCAAGGTTGTTCTCTCACACCTGTTCAAAGCAGTTAAAACTGGTTTGAATCACTGATTGGTAACCCAACTTATGATTTTACTTAAAACGCTTTGTCCCAATTAATTTGCACAGCACTGTATGTCTGTGTTTATATGTATGTGTGTGTGTATGCATATTCATGTATGTGTGTGTACATATATGTGTGTGTGCTTGTGTAAAGCACCACCGGCGCCCAGCCACAGCCAGGACTAAAGTCCATAGCTTGCGGCCTGTGGTGAATGAGATGGGGTGCGGTATCCTCTGTAGCTACCAGAGAGTGCCTGCACCAAATCTCCTGCACATGCATCAAGTCGCAGACTTTCGTGCCAGCTGTGGTTGGGTGGCGGTGGGTGCAGCGTGTCATGATGTTCGGTGGGGAATCTTGTGCGGAAGTCCGACGGTGTCTTGCTGGTAGTGCAGAGCAAGGGGCCTATACCACCAGTGAGTGCGATATTGGGATACTCATCACTTGGGTGTTCCAATATGGTGTAGAACGTACCTCCGGTCAGCGCTGTGGATTGTGGGATTCGTTCTCATCCCGACTGAAGTGAGCCACAGACAACATAAATGCTGTAATAGGACCAAATGCCGGAATGCCCGCGCTGCCACCAGGAATCACCAGGAAACGAAGAAGTTAACTGGACAGATTTTTCTTTATTCAATCCTACGCGTTTCGGAGCCACTAACCGAGCTCCTTCCTCAGGATACATCCCGGCATTTGGTCCTATTACAGCATTCCTGTTTCCACGTTTATCATGAAGGTGCAGCCCTGCAGCAGCCATCTTATAAGCTATCTTACAGGCGACTATACCGGTTGTGGGTGACACAACTGAACCAGGTGAGCAGTTCTTAATTTACACCGATATAACCTTTTAAAAAAAAAACCAAAGGATAAGACCCTATGCGCATTTATCTCACATTTACAGATAACATAAGACTGTTATGTAAGTAGATAATGTAGAGAAAGCAATTTAAATATATATACTTTCTCCTTTGCCTCATTGGGGGACACAGGACCGTGGGTGTTATGCTGCTGTCCACTAGGAGGCGACACTAAGCAATCTGCAAAAGAGTAACAGTGGCTCCTCCTCCTCAGTATACACCCCTGGGGCAGGCACTGCCTCCTCAGTTTTTGCTTAGTGTCGAAGGAGGCACACGACCATTTTTACTCTCATCTTTTTCTTCCGATGAAGAAAAGTGGGTCAGGTGTGACCCCCGGCATGCTCCCTCCTCGGCCACCCACTGTTGGGGCGCTAGGTTGAGGTTGAGAATCCATACATATGCCGTACTCCTTTCTCGGCCTCCCACTGTTGGGTTGCTGGGTTAAAGTTGAGACAGCCCAGCATAACACCCTCCTTCCTCATTCTCTTTGGTCTGAGGTGAAGTAGAAGCTGACGGCCTGCCAGATGACGTCCCCCTAATCACCCCTGGGTGTTTTAGGCAGTGGCACCACAGGTATCAGCAGCCCCTGGCTGCAGGGGCTGGAGATGTACGGCTGCCTGCAGCAAGGCTAGCAGGATATACAGCTTCAAGATGCTGAGGCTGCATGGAGGGGGCTCTTGCAAACCAGCACAGGCTTCCAGTGCTTATGCACAGCCTGCACAGCTGAGGGGCACACAGCACAAGGACGTGCAGCTGCATCCACTGGAGCAGCTTGCACATACTGTGGAGCATCCCCCTGATATACTGGCGGTTCCCCCGCCAGTACCTTCATCTATACCCCCGGGACTTTCTTTTCCCGTTTTTCTGGGCCCCCCAGCGCCGTTTTCGCGCCTCCGCGCTGGCCCCTCACTATTTCCGGAGGCCTCAACTAATTGAGGCCCCGGCTTGGGCCTAGCGCGGAGGCCGCAACCCCTGCACCGCCCCAGTCCCGCCCCGCCGGATGACGCGGATGCGCGTCATACTGGGGGCGGAGCCGAGAACGGGCGCGTTTTCCAGCAAGGAGCCTGCCCGTTTAGCTCCGCCCCTTCCTCCTTCTCCTGCACGGACGCCATTAGCCCTGCACGTGGACCCGGCCTCAGCCATCCGGGGGGACACAGGATCCAGGCGGCCTGTCACAGCGGCGCTGGGGGCTGGTAAGACCTCTGCAGGGATCTCCTCTGCAGAGGTTTCTCTGTCTCTCTCTCTCTCTCTCTCTCCCCTCTGTATCCCCCTGCAACAGGCACTGTTAGACCACAGTGACCCTACTCAGCCCCTCAACTAAGGGCCCAGGCACCTAGCTGGACAGCTAGACAGTGCCTGATTACACAGGGGACTCCTGGTTACCTTATATACTTCTCACTGGCCCATACCACAATGTCTGGCAATAAGAGTAAGAAAGGCTCCAAGGCAGCCAGCAATTACTATGCTACCTGCACTATTTGTCAGGCTGACCTCCCTGCGGGATGCACCTCGCCACATTGTGAGAGCTGCACGCAGGCTGCGGACACTGAGACCCCCACTACCCGGGCTTCTAACAGTGCCCCTGACCCTACCCCTGCGTGGGCCACGGTCATGTCTCAGAATATGACGCAGTCCATGGACAGATTGTCTGACACACTGCTGCAGTTTATGCAAGCCCGTTCGCCACCTGCAGCTGCTGTTCAGGCTTCTGCGTCGCAGCAGGAAGTCCCAGAACTGCGACAGACTGCTGACCCTGACCCGTCAGCCTCCGACTCTGGCCGTAAGAGACCACCACCTTCTCCAGAGTCCAATGCAGGCTCTGCAGCCTCTGCTTCCCGAAGGCGTCAGGATGACGCGCAGAACTCCGAAGGTCTCTGCTCTTCGAGCTCGGAGGAGCACTTAGATGACTCCCTAGATTTGGATACGACCGATACGGTCGCGTTGGTGGAGGATTTAATTACTTCCATTAACCAGGTTCTGGAGGTGTCAGACCCTCCGGCTGATACTCCAGAGCATAAGGTGTCCTTTAAAAGGGCCAGGAGACCACATAAGCATTTCTCGGACCATCCAGAGTTCCAGGAAATCCTCAAAAAACATAGGTTACACCCTGACAAAAGGTTTGGTAACCGTAAGGCGCTGGAAATGCGTTATCCTTTTCTGCCTAAGGTCACCCAGGATTGGACAGATCCGCCACAGGTGGACCCTCCTGTTTCTCGTCTCGCTACTAAGACCCTCCTGTCCTTACCGGACAGTTCATCCATAAAGGACGCCACTGACCGTCAGGTGGAGCAGATGGCGAAGTCCGTCTTTGAGGCCTCAGGCTCTTCTCTAGGGCCTGCCTTTGCCTCGGTTTGGGCCTCAAAGGCTATTATGACTAGAGCTAATTCCGTACACTCGGCCCTACGGTCTTTGCAGGTCGATCCAGCCTTGTTAGACCAGGTTGCCCAAATAGCGGTGACCGCCGAATACTCCATGCACGCTGCCTTCGATTCAGCTAACTGTGCCGCGGCTGCGGCTTCCAACGCCATAACCATCAGGCGAGCCCTCTGGTTGAGAGAGTGGAAAGCAGATGCAGCGTCTAAAAAGTCGCTCACCTGCCTTCCGTACAATGGTGGACGTTTATTCGGCGAAAAGCTGGATCAATTGATTTCAGATGCCACTGGGGGTAAGAGTACCTCTCTTCCACAACGTCAGATTAAGCGACCCTTCTCTCGTCGCCAACAAACCCGTTTCCGGTCCTTTCGGAACTCCTTTGGTTGGTCAGTCTCGAAACCCCCGACGACGGCCAATAGGTCCCCCCGTAGGGAACGCTCCCAGACGACACGGAAGACTGGTGCAAACTGGCAGTCCCATTCACGCCAGTCCAGATCCAAGGGCTCAAAGCCCAGCAGATTTTCTTCTTCCTGACTCCCCCCCTTCGGGAGACACTATTCAGGTTGGCGGCCGACTTTCTCGCTTTCGTCAGGTCTGGCTCGCTTCTACCGACGACAAGTGGGTACACACCTTGGTGTCTTCCGGATACGCCATAGAATTCACGGCCTATCCTCCAAATCGTTTTTTTCTGTCAATCCCACCTGCTCATCCCCCCAAAGCTCGCGCCTTCTTTCAGGCGGTCGATTCCCTTTTGAAAGCCGGTGTCATCATTCCGGTACCGCCAGCCGAACGCTTCCAAGGGTTCTACCCGAACCTGTTTGTGGTACCCAAAAAAGGAGGGGCTGTTCGCCCCATTCTGGATCTGAAACAGTTAAACTCCTTCGTGAAGGTTCGGAATTTCCGCATGGAGTCACTGCGCTCCATCATAGCGTCCATGGAGAAGGACGAATTTCTCGCGTCCATCGACATACAGGACGCTTACCTCCATATCCCGATCGCGACAATTCACCAGCGGTTTCTCCGATTCGCCATCGACCGGGATCATTATCAGTTTGTGGCCCTCCCGTTCGGCCTAGCGACGGCCCCCAGGGTGTTCACCAAGGTCATGGCGGCTGTCATGACCATACTGCACACAAGAGGAATGGTAGTCCTACCATACCTAGACGATTTGCTCATCAAAGCTCCCTCCTTCAGGGAGTGTCAGCAGAGTGTTTCCATCACGGTGGACACCCTGCGTCGGCTAGGCTGGTTGGTGAATCTGCGGAAGTCATCGCCAGTTCCGTCACAATTTCTAACATTCCTCGGGATGCTTTTCAACACCCCCAGGGGTCTGGTCCTCCTCCCTCAGGACAGGGTGAAGGCCCTTCGACAGGGGGTCCACAGTCTTCTACGGCCGTGTCCTCATTCACTTCGGTTCGCCATGAGAGTCTTGGGAAGGATGGTTGCCTCTATGGAAGCGGTGCCGTTTGCTCAACTTCACCTCAGGCCTCTCCAACGGGCAATTCTGACTTCGTGGAACAGGAATCCTTCTGCCCTGGACAAGTTATTCCGTTTGTCACCTGCAGCAAGGAGTTCCCTCCATTGGTGGCTCAAACCTCGTTCCCTCACAAGGGGGAGGTCCTTTCTACCGGTTTGCTGGAAGATAGTCACCACCGACGCAAGCCTCAGCGGATGGGGAGCGGTACATCGTCATCACACAGCACAGGGAACATGGTCCCCAGCGGAGTCGGCCGAGCCCATCAATCTCCTGGAAATCCGGGCCATATTTCTAGCTCTGAAGGCCTTTCATTCCATGCTGGCAGGCACACAGGTACAGATTCAGTTGGACAATGCCACGGCCGTGGCATACATCAACCATCAAGGCGGAACACACAGTCTCCAGGCCATGCACGAAGTGCAATGCATTCTCCACTGGGCAGAATCAACGAACTCGACGCTGTCAGCAGTTCATATCCCAGGAGTGGAGAACTGGGAAGCGGATTTTCTCAGCCGCCAGGGCATGGACTCGGGAGAGTGGTCCCTACACCCCGACGTGTTCAACAAATCTGCCGTCGCTGGGGGACCCCGGACGTAGACCTGATGGCATCTCGCCTCAACACGAAGGTTCCCAGGTTTATGGCCAGATCTCACGACCCGCAAGCACTAGGGGCGGATGCCCTAGTTCAGAACTGGTCCCAGTTCCAGCTGCCTTACATCTTCCCTCCTCTGCCTCTCATTCCCAGAGTCGTGCGGAAGATAAAACAAGAGGGCATTCAACTCATTCTCATAGCCCCAGACTGGCCCAGACGGGCATGGTACGCCGATCTCGTCCAGCTCGCGGCGGACGTTCCTTGGCGCCTCCCTTGTCGTCCCGACCTTCTGTCGCAGGGACCGTTTTACCACCAGAATTCAGACGCCCTGAATTTGATGGCGTGGCCCTTGAGACCTGGGTACTAACCCAAGCGGGTTTCTCCCCTGCCGTTATTCAGACCATGATCAGAGCTCGGAAGTCGGCATTTGCAAAGATTTATCATCGCACCTGGAAAGCTTTCTTCGCATGGTGCTCTTCTCGAGATCAACCCCCTCTTCCCTATTCCTTGCCGCTAGTTCTAGGGTTCCTTCAGTCGGGGTTGGAGTCTGGTCTCTCACTAGGTTCCCTTAAGGGTCAGGTCTCGGCTCTTTCAGTACTCTTTCAATGTCGCCTTGCTGTTAAGCCGCAGGTTAAAACTTTTCTCCAGGGAGTTAATCGCATCGTCCCTCCGTACAAACGACCGTTAGATACATGGGACCTTAACCTGGTACTTACGGCTCTGCAGGAACCTCCCTTTGAACCTCTTCGGGATATCTCCCTCCACTTTCTGGTTCTGAAGGTGGTTTTTCTAGTGGCTATCACTTCTCTTCGCCGAGTGTCCGAACTCTCGGCGCTTTCCTGTAAGCCACCCTTCCTGGTGTTCCATCAGGACAAGGTCGTCCTCCGCCCGGTGCCGTCATTCCTGCCTAAGGTTGTCTCCTCTTTCCATTTGAATGAGGATATTTCATTGCCTTCCTTTTGCCCTGCTCCGGTTCACAGGTTCGAACGAGCCCTGCATACTCTGGATCTCGTCAGGGCGCTTCGCATTTATGTCTCCAGAACTGCACATTTCCGTAAGTCAGACGTTCTGTTCATTCTGACGGAAGGCCCCCGTAAGGGTATGCCAGCTTCCAAGGCTACACTGGCTAGATGGATTAGATCAGCTATCCAAGAGGCCTACAAGATGAAAACTACTCCTCTTCCAGCGGGGATCAAGGCACATTCTACCCGAGCCGTGGGGGCCTCCTGGGCCATTCGGCACCAAGCCTCGGCTCTCCAAGTGTGTAAGGCGGCCACCTGGTCGAGCTTACACACTTTTACCAAGCACTACCGTGTTCATACCCAGTCCTCGGCGGACGCTAGTCTGGGTAGGTGCATCCTTCAGGCGGCGGTTGCCCACCTGTAGGTGTTTCTCTGTTCACTGACTTGTTCAGTATCATTAGTTCCATTGTCTTTCCCACCCAGGGACTGCTTTGGGACGTCCCACGGTCCTGTGTCCCCCAATGAGGCGAAGGAGAAAAGGAGAATTTTGTATACTTACCGTAAATTCCTTTTCTCTTAGCCTCTAATTGGGGGACACAGCACCCAACCTGTTGGCCATACGGCCTTGTTTCTAGTGGTTTTTGTTACTCTTATATTGTTACGTTATGGCCTTGCCAGGCTTTGTTGGTATTGGTTAACCTTGTTACTTCTCCTACTGCTTTAGCACAAAACTGAGGAGGCAGTGCCTGCCCCAGGGGTGTATACTGAGGAGGAGGAGCCACTGTTACTCTTTTGCAGATTGCTTAGTGTCGCCTGCTAGTGGACAGCAGCATAACACCCACGGTCCTGTGTCCCCCAATTAGAGGCTAAGAGAAAAGGAATTTACGGTAAGTATACAAAATTCTCCTTTTTATATATACTTTATAAGTGAAATCTGGTTGAAAACCATTCATAAACCTTTCACAAGGTGTCCCCACTAGACTGTGTCTGAAGCAGACATATGTTCATTCTTATTTTATTTCAAGGATGCCTGTTTGGAGTGACGTGTGCTACACCAAGGGTGAGGTCTAATCCCCAAAATTCCATGGGGTGCTGCAATTTATCTTGCTTATATGTTCCTTCTCAGTCAGATCAGTCTGCACACTGAGTACGGCCAGATAACCATACAAGGGTAAGGGGGTGGGGCCTACACAGCATCCACACTGCTGACTGCAGCTGATGAGGTGACAATGTATCAGATTACTTCAGGCTACAGCACAGTTGCTAAGCAATGTCAGGATCAGTGCAAACTCCTCTGCCTTGGCCCTATCTTCTGATCTGTCACGATCTCTTAACCCTTCTGTGCCGGCACATCACATTGCTCACTCAGCCTGCTTTCAGGAGCTGTGACTACTGTGCGCTCCCGTGTGACAGCAATGCCTTTTGGGAGGTGAAGGAAGGTGTGGAAATACACACAGTGCTGGCAGACACTGAGTGACGCTGTCCACAGAGCCATAAAATGCAGTTTTTAAAAGAGCAAAAAAAAAAAGAGAAAATCAGTCATATGGCACAAAAAAAAGCATTATCTTAACTGCTATGTGACCCATCATTAACAACCAGTGCAGTATTTTTTTTGTTGTTGTTTGCTTTTTTGAAATGACATTTACACTTTAAAATTATGTTCTGCTTATATTGAGAGACCATTTTTTTCGACTCAATCTTTACATTGACTATCAGAGAGGCAGTGGGGGATGGAATGGTCACCGTCAATCAAGCTCCCTCCAGCCACAGGGACTGCCTCCATGGCTTCTAACTGTAAGTTTTACAAAGGCTATATCTCGGGGTACACAGCACACAGACATATGGGGGGCCCCTTCCCTGAATGCAGCAGACATGCTGCATTCAGTGCTGCATTTAGATTGTCATGCAGCAGGGGGGTGACAGGTCCTCTTTAAAGCCAAGGGTGCAAGAAATCATTCATGAATGCAAAGGTGATTGTGGGATATATATGTACTGAACCTGGAAGACCCAGCTGCTGACAGTGTCAGACTTTGTCCGGTGCCCCCTATGTTGCCAAGTGGAGTGGTAATGACTGGCTGTTGATTAATTTCACTACAGATTCCCAGGATTTGTAACACAGAGACCTAATTCAATATGCTACATAATCTCATTTTATGGAGAATACAAGTATTTACCATAACAGACATGTCAGAACAGCAGGCAGGTCCTCTTGACAAGAATAAAGGAGAACTAAACTAAAACATATGTTTTGTTTCAATTATAAATATCTAATAAATTTAATTTTCTTATTGGACTTTTGTATACTTTTAAGCATACATTTTCCTTTTGTATATTTTTCTTTTTTTTAAATTTATAAATCTTTTTTTTTTTGAGAAATAGATACATTTATACATCAGCTAAATCTTTTGGCTCCTAATAAAGCTTCAGCTTGTCTATAAAGGCCCTTTCCAATATCCCAAGTACAATTACAGAGACAAAGGACAGGCACAGAGGATTTCCTGCCTCTCTCATGGGTATATTATACATTTTGTTTGACAGAAGGTGGAATTTCAGGATTCTTGGGCAAGAAAAATCTTGGCATGACTGAACTCTGATTCTTTACTTTTCTCCATTTTAAACAATTTCAAAGTAAATTAACTTCTGGGTTGGAAGAAGAAGGAAAATGTTTTCCAGGAAGAAAACATTGGGTGCAGTTACTGTAAATGTATGCAAACAGCGCTAACCGCAGCCTGGCGGAATGGCTGATAACTGGAAAAATAGTAACGCGATACCTACATCTTCTTTTTGAATGGGGAA
Source organism: Allobates femoralis (assembly GCA_033576535.1). Taxonomy (NCBI): domain Eukaryota; kingdom Metazoa; phylum Chordata; class Amphibia; order Anura; family Aromobatidae; genus Allobates; species Allobates femoralis. The sequence continues at coordinate 144,966,980 of JARQOC010000003.1, forward strand.
AGGAGGAAACGTTCATCTGAGAGCAAAGTTTTCATTTTTCTATGTAATTTGTATCCTGACCATTGTTTGGTTTTTCTTTACATTGGAAAGTTTTTCCAATTATAGTTAAAAAGCAAAAATATAAAGGGCACACGGCTTTCTTGGAGGGAAGTTGTAATTGCAAATCTTGGCTTTATTCTTGCCACCGAGAGACAGGAAGGTTGGATTTAATTTAAAATGATTAATGAGATTTTCTCCGACTCCCTGCCTTCAGCATCACTGCAGAATGTCAGCACAACAACTCTGAATAACTGGACGCCACTCTGTCGCCCAAAACAGTGTTCCCGGAGAAAAATAAACTACCTAACTGATGCCAGGTACATCTCAGTAGCATTGTCTCAGTATTGCTGACAGCTAATGTCAGTAGACCTCACTGTGTTAACCCCCGTGATTGACATTTAGCACCAATCTACGTAATGCGGGCAATTAGTGTTATTGCATCAGTATTTATTAACTTTTTTATTTGACTTCCAAAATTGAAACCTAATTCTGCAATTAACTCTCCTCTTTTCTGCAGTTAGTTCTTGGCAAATAGATTTATTTTGAATTTAATCCTTCAATAATAGTATAAATATATGAGACCATTAGTTAAACAAAATAATTTCTAAAGCCTTCACTTTATATGATCCCCCCCCCATGTTTGGCCGGGGTTACCTCCGGAGAGGTTTAATAGCTTTCTCGGAGACTGACTCTAGTGTTATAGAGGCTGAGATTGAAAAGCCACCATAAATACAAGGTAAATATGAGCGCATTGTGTGCACCACAAATTGGCAGTCTTTTGGCTTCTATTGTTCTACATAAATACTGGTAGATAATTTTAAGAGTTAAAAAAAATAAAAACACATCAAATAAATCTGTCAATGCACAGGGAATGTGACTAACAACATTTTCCCATTTATTAACCCAAAACGTACCCTCCAACAATAATCCATAATGAGGTCCCACATCATATCTCAGCTCTGCTGCATTGAGCTGTGCCGAGGAAGAAGCATCCTATCAGTGCGGCCTCTGAGCACACAATGCATGCCCCGAGAGCCGTGACTGTGTCAGCAGTGAAGTCACCCAAGGGACACAGCTGAGGTACAATGGTAACCACTAACCATGGTCAGCTGACGCGTAATTCAGCTGTGTTGAATTCATTTATTACATTTAAAAAACGTGTTTGATACTCAGCCAATATAAAGTGCATAGCTAAGGGCTGCAGCCCACAAGTATCCACCTTATCTGTGCTGAGAATTAAAAATATGACGGACCCATAAACATTTTTTTTCCATTTATTTAACATACATATGCTGGCAGGTTGACTGCCATATACTAATGTGTATGGCAACCAACTGCAGACCCCGGTACAGATTATGAGGACGCAGTCTGAGTGCCACCGCCAATCACAGACGCTCTTGGATTGTTCTTTTTATCTATCTATCTATCTATCTATCTATCTATCTATCTATCTATCTATCTATCTAAAGACAAAACAGCACAACTGTTATTCAACGGGTGCAGAGCCCCCCTACCATACTGGTACCACAGATCCAAGAAAAAATAGAGGCAGCACTTCCTTCAAATTCAGTCATATGGGCTTTATTCCCAGGACCGCATTGTGGCATGTGAAGTGGCGTCGTGAGTCTACTGGATGTTTCCCTCTGTTGGTGTGGCAACTTCCGGGGCGACACCTTGCCTGAGGTTGAGGGCGAAATTGCGGCATGTAAAAGCGCCGTCGGAGATCTGAGGCAGCCATTAAAAATGTGCACGAACACGTTAGATTGCCTCCTATCGCTGCCAAAAGTTGCGGCGTGTAATGGTACCCTTATATGAAAACCTGCTTACTATAGCTACTAGTGATGAGCGAGAACCAAGATGTTCAAGTGTTCGGTACTTGAAACGAGCGGGTCGGATGCTCAGATGGGCTTGATAGGATTACTGAGTATAATGGAAGTCAATAGGAAACTCAAGAATTTTTCCAGAATACTCTTCTGAGAAAATGATTGAGTTTCCCATTGAATTCTATTATACCCAGTTCTCAATTTACGTGCATCCAAATGTGCTCACTCATCACTAATAGCTACCCAAAATCAAGAAGAATTCCAGTCCTGTGATAAAATGACTGATAATGACTGCATGATAAGCTTCTTTTTCACAGAGAGATATCCAGGGCAGTTGCCAAGGTATATTCCTTTTTATTAAAAGTATTATATAAAATATACTAAGCCTGAGCGACTGTATTAGGGATTGTATTAGCAAATGTGAAATCTGCAAACATTGGAATGGTCCAATAAGATCTGCAGAAAGTTTCCGCATCAGCAGAATACAAGCTCCCTTTATAACAGTTTGTACTATGAAATAAAACAATGTGGCTGCAATCTGTTGTGTTCACTACACGGCTTCCCCTTGGTATAAATGCCTTAGGCTGGAAACACACTCTCCTAGTTACATGCGAGTCTCTCGGACGAGACTCAGAGCAGGCTGGAGCAGTGACCCTGAACGGCTTCTCCCTGTCTGGACGGGACTGTCAGCTAATTGTGGTTTTGTGCAGTTCCACACTCCCTGTCCAGAGAGGGAGAGGCCGTTCAGGGTCACTGCTCCAGCCTCTTCCGAGTCTCGTCCGAGAGACTCGCATGTAACTAGGAGAGTGTGTCCGAGCCCTTAGGCTGGTTTCACACTACCATTTTTTGGAATCTGGGGGAATGCGAGTAAAACCTGCATCCCCCCAGATTCCCCCGCAATTGTAAAACATGATGCAACGGGATGCTCCCCACCGGTATTATCACTGATCCGTCTCATGGACCGGTGTGTGAGAATCTGCATCAGATTGTGTGCTTTTTTTTTGGGATGGATCTGGTTGTAAATCACACATGGTTCTGAGCATGCTCAGTCCAAAAACCCGGATCTGGCGCCTGATCCAGTGGGGTCTGGATTCCGCCGCATTCTGGTTCCAGAGAGTCACATTCTAATGTAACCCGTAGTGCACCAGATCTGGATGTTCACAATTTTGAAACGGACACCAAAATCACTACAAAATGTGTTTTTGGTTTGAGAGAAAAAAAAAATGGACACCGGATCAGGGGGAACCGTAAACAACTGCAAGTTCCGGCGGCACCATTGAAAAATAAAGGAGCTGAAAACGGATGCAGGTGCATTCAGTTTCAACTGGATTCACACGGACACCAGAATCCACTAGTGTGAAACCAGCCTTACCTGCTGCATATCATCTCCTATACAGGTACAGAGAGTAATTAAAAGAACATTTTTATATTAAATAACTTCTGATTATTATTATTATTTATATTTTACTGCCCTTTTAATTGCGAACAAACCTCCCTTCCCGAGAGGTCCGCCGTTCAGACTTCATGGCCTACACTTTCTTTTCAATCCATACACCGCTCTGTGAGCGCATTCAGGCAGTATCTGTGTTCGCCCCTACCCTGCGGTGCACTCGGGGCTGGTGGAGGAGGGTTTTAACAGATCTGCTTGCAATTAAATAGGGACTTGAGTATAAAAATAGTTACACAGATTTTGGAATTCATGGTAATCCAGTTCCAAAGTAAAAACACATGAGATATCAGATAATTGTCAGCCAGCACAGGAAAAATACATTTTATTTTTCAGATGTACATAATTTGGTTTTCTCTCTTATCTATTTGCAAGACATTGACCCTTCATGCGCCCTTGATGAACTAGGACTCAGCCTTTGTTCTCCAGGGTCATAACCCTTTTGATAAGAGCATGTAACGAAATGCTGCCATACTCTTGCTTGGAACTTTGATGTAGACATATTACTTGTATTCTACAAAGACTGTATTCCTTCTCGGAGATTCTTCTAAACATGACAAATGTTACTTGGAGGAGAAGGCTGAGGCTTTGAACCTTCTGGGACAACGTCTATGATGATCAGTGTAATCGCAGTAGCAGTGCATCATTTGGATTTAATCAGATATTAAAGTAAGAAGCCAGAATAGCAGAATTGTATCTTTGTACATACCTATATCTGGGCAATAGTGGTATAAATACTTATATATACATTTATTCATAATCCGTTCAGAAAACTGCCCGTGATTATAATTTCATAGTTATTATTTTCTAGAGAAGTCCATATTGCCATTGTAAAAATATCAATAATAAAATGTCTTGGCAGATTATGGGTACAGTTGGTTTCACAAGTAAAAGGTAATATAAAATAGCCTTTTTGGCAGCTAGAAATGTAACAGTTGTAACAGTTGGCCCTCACATGCCACGGACGACTGTCTAATGTGTATGGACGTCTCCCAAAATGTAAGATGGATCCAGCATAGCTGATTTTAAACTGCTGATCTTTATGTTCTTGATGAGACATTCGCCACTAGGGAAGTCTGGCAACGACTATTGTAGAGGTCCCAGGAGGGCATGGCAGAGCGAGGCATCCTGTGATGGGGTGAGTTGGGAGAGAGAGCTGCCGGCTGAGCCAACATTCAGCCACCTGCTATCTATTGTGCATGGGGTCTCTTCTCTTTCTTACAATATGCCCTAGTGAAAATTAAGGACTATTATTTACTGACTGATCAACGGCACTAAGCAACCGCCAATTGGTAAACATTTGCCAGTTGGTGGTCTTTGAATAGCCTGTCTACACCAACAGACCAGAGTAAATGCTGCACACTGGATAATCTGTAATCATTAGGGTTGAGCGCGGATAGTACAGTATTACGTTCTACTCATTAGTCGGTGAGTATTGCTGGTGCTCGTGAGTGATGTGTTCATCGTGAACGATCTGACACATATTGCCGTCTCCCTTCAGTACACAGTGAGTTGGCACCACAGTGAGAGCAGATTGAATGGTAGGGTCACTCTGGGGGGCACAGCAAGGTGTTTTATGCAGCAGAAAGGCAAAAAAGCCCACCCTCCTGCCCTGTCCTAAAAAGACTTGTTCTATGGCTGGATGTGTGTGGGTGGAGCCTTTCACTAATTGACCTACATTGGACTCGCTATTCGGACAAATATGGGAGTATTAAAAACTCGTTACGAATATTTTGCTACTCGCTCATCACTAGTAATCATTCACTGATCATAGGCTGCTTGCACAGGACAATGCATGATGACTTTTTATGCTGTATAAAATATAATTTCATCGGATGAATGAGCATTTTTGCTCATTTATCTGGTGTGCATCATTCTGTTGATACTGAATTATAATTGTGAAAAAGATTTATTAGGAACATTCATTCACAATGACCTTTCAATATAAACGAGATTTAAGACAGAATAACCTTTATGGGGTTTTACATAGGTCACTGATTCACATGATCATGGTAAATGTTTAATCTTTCAGGGTCCATGACTAATGAAATGAGATGAATGTTGGGTTTTAGGACTTCTGTTCTAATGATTGATGGGGCCCAGGAATCATACTTTTATCATTTACCTTGTAGGTAGCTAATAATAATATTTATATAGCACTATTAATTCCATAGCACTTTACCTACATGAGTAATGCTGTCCCAATTGAGGCTCACAATCTGAACATCCTAAGAGTATGTCTTTGCAATGTGGGAGGAAACCAGAGTGCCCAGAGGAAACCCACACAAGCAGAGGGAGAACATACAAACTCCTTACAGAGGTAATTGAACCCAGGACCTCAGCGCTGCAAGGTTGCAGTGCTAACCACTGAGCTACTGTGCCGCCCAAATATCCATTGTTAAAGAGAACCTGTTAGCACAATTTTGTTATGTAAGTAAAGATAAGGCAGTAATGCAGCTAAAATACTGATTAATCTAAAATCTTTGATAAAGAAATCTGCTTTTTGATTCCTCTTTCATCACCGTTTGATGTTTTCTGATAATTTAGGTGTTGGACTTTACACTGGATCTTTTCCTCCCTGTCTGTGATTCCCCAGTCCCTCTGCTTGCCTCCAGTTTGTGAATGACAGGTCACTGCTGAGATTTCAAAGTGGGTAGATCATTCATAGACCGAGAGGCAGGCAGAGGTACTGGGCAATCACATACAACGAAGAGAAGACCCAGTGTATAATCCAAAATGATAAAAAACTAGTTAAAAATTGAGACACTTAGTGCATAGTTAAAGGGAACCTGTCACCTAATCTATGGCCCCTAAACTATCACTACCTGCCCCTACAGACCCTAACTAGCTCCCTAACCATCCCTGCCTGACCTAATAGGGCTTTATATAAGGTGAATTAAACACTTTAGAAACTTACATGATCAGTGGCAGTGGGGCGTTCCTGACAGTAGGGCGGGGTCCCCAGAGCCGCGCTCCCCCCGCCTCGCTCCCTTCCTAACGCCCTAATGGGTGGCATTGTGGATTTGAAGAGCGGGGGAGCCCAGTGGAATCATCCCGCCCCGCTCTTCATGACGCGAGACCGGAAACCGCGTCATTTCCGGTCCGCGCATGCCCAGTGCGGCGGGTGAAGTCGACGCGAGTGCCGGCGTCGCTAAGCAACGATCGGCAGCGTCTTCGGAAGGTGAGTATCGGCGGCCCCCCCCCTCCCAAAACTGCACATATATATGTGTGTGTAATCCACATGTATATATGGATTACACACACATATATATATTCACTTTGATTAGGCATAGTTTATATGTGCATCTATATATATATATATATAGATGCACATATATATAGTTAGATTATATATATGTGTGTGTGCATGTATATATATATATATATATATATATATGTGTGTGTGTGTGTGTGCACACACATATATATATATATATATATATATATATATATATATATAATATATGCACATACACACAAAAAAAATAATATATATATATATAGATATAGTGTTAGAGTATATTTATATTTGCATGTATATGTGCACATAGATTATATATACATATATATATGTATGTATGTGCACATATACATGCAAATATAAATATACTCTAACTATATATATATATTATTTTTTGTGTGTGTGTGCATATATATTATATATATATATATATATATGTGTATGTAACTATATATACACATATATATATGTGTGTATATATGGTTAGATAGATTTTTTATATATATATATATATAATACCTATAGATGCGTCATATATATACTGTATATATAAAGTGGATGCAGCTAATATATAGTGTGTGTGTGTATATATATATATATATATATATATATATATATATATATGATGCATCTACTTTATATAATATATATATATAGACATATACATATATATGACAAGAAAAAAAAACGGCGTGGGGCTTCGCCGCATTTTTCTTTGCCAGCCAGGTACAACTAGGCAGCTGGGAGCTGCCATCCACCCCCAGCTGACTAGTTGTACCTGGCTGGCAAAGAAAATTGTGGTGAAGCCAGATGCCGTTTTTTCATGCCAGCCAGGTACACCTATGTAGTAAGGGGTGGATGGCAGCCCACAGCTGTCTAGGTCTACCTGGCTGGCAAGAAAAAAAACGGCGTGGGGCTTCGCCACATTTTTCTTTGCAAGCCAGGTACAACTAGGCAGCAGGGAGCTGCCATCCACCCCCAACTACCTAGGTGTACCTGGCTGGCAAGAAAAAAAACGGCGTGGGGCTTCGCCGCATTTTTCTTTGCCAGCCAGGTACAACTAGGCAGCTGAGGGCTGGAATCCCCAGCGTAGGGAGGCCCAAGCGTTCTGGGCCACCCCCGCTGAGAATTGCAGCTCGCAGCCGCCCCAGAATATTGCGCTTTTATAGAAGCGCAATATTCTGGAGCTGTACCCAGCTCTTCCAGCTGCCCTGTGGCAGTGGCAGACTGGGTAATAAGGGGTTAATGTCACCTTTATTTTAGCAGCTGGCACTAAGCCCGAGATTTATAATGTCGCGCCAATGTTAGACACGGCCATTATGAATCTCTATTTAGTAGTAAAGAAGACACAACACCGAGAAAAAATTTTTTATTACAACAAAAAACACAAACACGTATTTTGACTCCATCTTTATTACTCCCACATACCCATCCAGGATCCTGGTAGAGGTCCGTCCGTTAGTGAAGATTCCCTAAAAATTATATTTGAAGGCTCGTGCAGTGAAGCATTCATGGTCTGTGTCACCTGAGGTCGGATAAAGCAATGTGTTTCTCTGACCTCATGTGAAACTTCCCACTTCACAGCGTGACCCACATAGAGTGAGTTTTCTGTTACCGATGTGAACAGGGTGACATCAGTGTAGATCACCTGAGGTCAGGTAGAGTGACGAGGATTAACTCTGACCTCAGGTGAAGTTTACTGCGTCACCCAGGTCCCAGCGTTACACAAAACTCACAGACCCTCTCACCCTCAGTCTCTCTCTCTACAAAATATATATATATATATATATATATATATATATATATATATATATATGTGTATATACACATATACACACACACACAAGTATATATATATATATATATATATATATATATACATGCACACATATACATAGATAATGTGTGTATACTGATATGTATGTCTGTATATACAGCTATGTATTTATACATATATATACATACACACGTATATGTATGTGTGTATAAGAATGCGTGTGTATCTGTGTGTATATATATAAATATATATATATATGTATTTCTGTGCATATAGATATATATAGATGTGTATATATACATATCTATAGATACAGATATATATTACTATATACACACATTATGTATATATGTGGCTAATCATATGTATACACGTGTGTATATGTTCATATGCACACATATACATATATATTTATATGTCTAAGTATCCACATATATGTATATGTATATACATTTACACACATATGCATAATATGTGTAATTTACTATATATATCTGTATTTATATATATATATATATATATATATATATATATATATATAATATATCGACGAGCAAGCAGACATTGGCCAATGTGTGTACTAAGAACTTCAGATTTAAAAAAAAATAATAAGAATTTTGAGTTTTTTGAAAAAAACGTAAGTTTTTAAATTTTTTCTCATATATATAGCTTGTCAGCATATGTACATCATTGGTAGTAGCTGAGTGCTGCAAGGTTTTTTTCTAGTGTATATATATATATACATATATATGTGTGAATATAGATATATACATGTGTCTGTGTATATGTATATATATAAATATATACTGATATATGTGTGTGTGTATATAGATATATATACATGTGTGTCTATATCTATATATATATATACACACACGCACATTTGTGTATATATATATATATATATATATACGCATATATATATACATGCATTTGAATAGATACACGCATATATATGCATATATATATGCACAGTTTATAGATGCATCATTTCTATAGATGCACCATATATATGCTGTATATATACAGTAGATGCATCTATATATACCCACAAGTGTATAGATGCATCAATCTATAGGTGCATCATATATTTGTATATACTGTATATATACAGTGTATACATCTATATATATTATATATATAGTGTATATCTATATATAATATATACAATGCATCTACTGTATATATACAGTATATATGTGATGCCTCTATACACTTGTATATATATATATATATATATATATATATATATATATTCATCATATCTATAGATGCACCATATATATATACTATATATATATATATATATATATATATATATATATTTATATATATATATTATATAAAGTAGATGCATCATATATATATATATATATATATATATATATATATACACACTATATATTAGCTGCATCCACTTTATATATACAGTATATATATGACGCATCTATAGGTATTATATATATATATATATATATATATATATATATATATGTGTATATATAGTTACATACATATATATATATATATATATATATATATATATATATATATATATATATATATATAATATATGCACACACACACAAAAAATAATATATATATATAGTTAGAGTATATTTATATTTGCATGTATATGTGCACATACATACATATATATATGTATATATAATCTATGTGCACATATACATGCAAATATAAATATACTCTAACACTATAAACTATATATAGTGCATCTATATATATATATAGATGCACATATAAACTATGCCTAATCAAAGTGAATATATATATGTGTGTGTAATCCATATATACATGTGGATTACACACACATATATATGTGCAGTTTTGGGAGGGGGGGGGCCGCCGATACTCACCTTCCGAAGACGCTGCCGATCGTTGCTTAGCGACGCCGGCACTCGCGTCGACTTCACCCGCCGCACTGGGCATGCGCGGACCGGAAATGATGCGGTTTCCGGTCTCGCGTCATGAAGAGCGGGGCGGGATGATTCCACTGGGCTCCCCCGCTCTTCAAATCCACAATGCCGCCTATTAGGGCGTTAGGAAGCGAGCGAGGCGGGGGAGCGCGGCTCTGGGGACCCCGCCCTACTGTCAGGAACGCCCCACTGCCACTGATCATGTAAGTTTCTAAAGTGTTTAATTCACCTTATATAAAGCCCTATTAGGTCAGGCAGGGATGGTTAGGGAGCTAGTTAGGGTCTGTAGGGGCAGGTAGTGATAGTTTAGGGGCCATAGATTAGGTGACAGGTTCCCTTTAAAGGAGAATTTTATGTGAGCCCAGCAGCCAATGTCAAGGTGCATCCCTTTTCTTGTCCCTATCTCATGCCTCTATCCCGGTAAAAAAAGAAACTACTGGGCCATAGTTGTAGGTTTTTAGCCTGCATAGAGAGAACCAGGAAAGAGCTGCACCTTGACGTTGGCTGCTGTGCTCACATAAAACTGGCTTTTTTATGCGCTAAGTGTCTTAATTTCTCAAAGTATTTCAAAATTCCTATATTGAATGTTTGCTTACTTTAGCATTTCTAGGAACACTAATTTCTCAGTAATAGGCCAGTGTAAACAGGCTGCTAATCGCCAGACAAGCAAGCAAAACACTTGTTCTTCAGGTGATCCCATTTTTAAGCTTGTTTGAAATTCATTGTTCTCAGTAACACATTGTCTTGTGTGAATAACGACGATCTATTACTGATCATTCTGCACACATTAGAATTATGTTCACCTTGTCTAAAGAGGTTATTAAATGACCAATGGCACCGGTTATTTAATGAATGGTGTCAGCTAGTGTAATTGAGCCGTTATGGCCACTTTACACATCCCAACGTCGGTCCGATATTGGATCCAACGCCGCGGGAGCGTGCTTTTTCTGGGCAGAATTCCAAAATCGCATAGGAGCTGTTACACAGCGCGATATCGGCAGGCAACGCAACAGCGATGTGTATGCCCCCTTGTACGGCCGACCCAGGAACGACCATTTAACATGGGAGAGAATAGGGGAAGTTGTACTCCACATCATAGTTGGGCTGTCACACAGCACGATCCAGCCACAACGTCCATCCAATATCGGCCCGTTGGAGAGCAGGCTCATTTGATCCCCGATATCGTTTTGGCATCGTTCGTGCATCGTATTGGACATTTAAACCATACAACGTACGGACGATATCGGGGCCAACGTACGAACCACGTGACTCTTTATCGGAGTTGGACGCCGATATCGGGACGTGTAAAGTGGCCATTAGTTTGTTGGAGTCAATGTAATGCATTACATAGGTTGTTTTTTTTTACATCCACTTTACATTTTTGCTAAATGAGAGCATATATGCACAAAATATGTAGTTGGTGTCTTTTTGTCATCCATCTGCAGTCATATTATTTTCTGTGGCGATGTTCTTATGTCTGGTATTTTTTATTTTGCTGACTGATACTCCGCATTAAAAAAACATTGAGCTGTGCCCCAAGTTTGAGCAATGCACTGACCAAACCAACTTATTCACCTGAATGAATCTAAAGAAAAAGTCCAGACCCTGTACACTAATGAAAAATGGTCCATTTTTGCAGATGACAAACAACATGAGGTGTTAATTTTGCCTTAGTAGTAGAAAACTTCTTGTCTCCACCAACACTAAGCAACTCTTCACAGGGTTTACTCAACTTGTGATAAATCTCCATTTGACTGAATGGCATAATTACCTTACTGTCATTCCTATAATGAAATATAAATGTAAAAGGCATCAAATTCCTTTGAATTCAAACCGATGTAAAACTAATGGATGACTACTGCACAGAAGTTTCCTATCCTGTGTTTTCTTCCCTGGAGCCATATACAACATAAACACTGATAAATGCATTATCTGCTTGAGACTTGACCAAGGTAATCATAATTTTTCATTTGGTATTAACAAAGATTGAACTTTGATCTAATCTTTGTGGTCAAAGGGTTAAGACCCTCATAAATAACAGCGAGTGTTACAAATCCTCCGATTGCCAAGCGCACTAAGGATGGTAGATTATGAAATGCTTTCTGGATGTAAGAACATAGTCATTAGTGATTCTGTCGTCGTATCAATTGTTGATGTTCTCTTCTACCTAGAGATCCAGAAATTACAATTCCCATTTTCAGATAGTGGCATTAAAATAAATTCAGCGCAGCCAAACATTATTTCACATCAGTCATAGTTCTCTATTTTTAAGGGGTTTTCCAGTTCTACTCTTACCTAAATGTGTCAAACAAAGTTATTGGAGAGATTCTTCGAATAGGGACTCTTCCATTAAAGGGGTTGTCCAGTCTAAAACTGATGATTCTGCAGACTGTGGTATGCATGTTTCCGGCAACAACACAACCAGTGGGCGCAGCCCTACTCAATACAAGCGTATGAAGCAGGCATGTCCGAATGTTGGCAGCGGATATTCAGGATACTGTCCAAGCATGTGACAACAGAGCTTCTTTAATTTAGCAACAAACAGGAACAGATATGATAAGCTTTGTGGAATCAGGAATAAAACATATCTTACGTAGTTCTCAGTCTTTGTGTGGCATCTCTTCAACAGGCTGCTTCTACCTCATACACAGACACAGGAAACTGGATACACTCACAGGCTTTCCTGTGTGAGCCTCTGGGAGTTGTTTTTTTTATCTAACTTTATCTGCAACATACAAACCTAGCTAGTGAACACCCACTTTTACAGGAATGGAGTTGTTGCATTAAACATATTCTAACACCGATTCTATACACTTGTATTTAGCTAGGTCGCACCCATTAGTAAGGATTGTGGCCGGGAACATGTATACCAAATAACTACGGTCCATTCCCAGTTTAGAAACCATGAATTCTCGAAGCACACAGTGCAGGCTGTGGGAGGATTGGTAAGTCTGCAGTCACATAGAGTGATTGCAGAATTATCAGTTTACACCAGACAACCCTTTTAAACATCAGGAATCCTGACTCTCAGAGGGGCTTTCAAGGTTGCTTAAATAGCTTCTCACGGTTATCAATACAGATAAAATAAGTAAAAATCTGTACTCCCCTATTGAATCTCTGCCTTACCAATGTCACTTCACAGTTTGGCTATCTGGTTTTATGCTTTCCTTAGCTACAGTGGTCAAATACTATATATCCAACATGAGTGCTGCAGCCAATCACTTGGCTCAGTGGTATAAAGAGAAATGTTGAAGAAATAGTGTTTTTTGACAAGTTACAGTGTTTGTAATCATTTTAACCACTTAACTGCCGATACGCCTTTTAATGGTGGTGGTTATGGGGCCCTATTTCTCAGCGCCACTTATATATGGCGCTAAGGATTAAGTGTGTAGTAGCCACCAACAGCCACAAACTACATTGGTGACAGCTGTATATAACAGCTGACACCCTGTGGCAATGTCCCAAACCAGTTTTGGAACTCATCTACCTCATACACAGACACAGGAAACTGGATACACTCACAGGCTTTCCTGTGTGAGCCTCTGGGAGTTGTTTTTTTTATCTAACTTTATCTGCAACATACAAACCTAGCTAGTGAACACCCACTTTTACAGGAATGGAGTTGTTGCATTAAACATATTCTAACACCGATTCTATACACTTGTATTTAGCTAGGTCGCACCCATTAGTAAGGATTGTGGCCGGGAACATGTATACCAAATAACTACGGTCCATTCCCAGTTTAGAAACCATGAATTCTCGAAGCACACAGTGCAGGCTGTGGGAGGATTGGTAAGTCTGCAGTCACATAGAGTGATTGCAGAATTATCAGTTTACACCAGACAACCCTTTTAAACATCAGGAATCCTGACTCTCAGAGGGGCTTTCAAGGTTGCTTAAATAGCTTCTCACGGTTATCAATACAGATAAAATAAGTAAAAATCTGTACTCCCCTATTGAATCTCTGCCTTACCAATGTCACTTCACAGTTTGGCTATCTGGTTTTATGCTTTCCTTAGCTACAGTAGTCAAATACTATATATCCAACATGAGTGCTGCAGCCAATCACTTGGCTCAGTGGTATAAAGAGAAATGTTGAAGAAATAGTGTTTTTTGACAAGTTACAGTGTTTGTAATCATTTTAACCACTTAACTGCCGATACGCCTTTTAATGGTGGTGGTTATGGGGCCCTATTTCTCAGCGCCACTTATATATGGCGCTAAGGATTAAGTGTGTAGTAGCCACCAACAGCCACAAACTACATTGGTGACAGCTGTATATAACAGCTGACACCCTGTGGCAATGTCCCAAACCAGTTTTGGAACTCATCGAGCCAATTAACCGCTTAAATGCTGTTGTAAATTGTGAAAGCAGCATCTAAGTGGTTAAAAGTTTGTCTTTAAAACAACCCTCGATCGAAATTGTGGGTGATGATGGCTGTCATGGGACCAGAGGTCTGTTAGGCCGGCTTCACACCACAGTTTAATCCAATCCGGGGCTGTGAGGGATGAACCTGACAGCCCCGGACCGGATCAGCACACAGAATAGACTTGACCCGAACTTGAGTCTGAACCCGAACCTGGACTTTAAAGTTTTGAAATGGTGGCCTGGGAGCTGTAAAAAGAAGAAAAACAGTGATTAAACATCATCATCATATTCACCAGGGTCCACGCATTTGTACTTTCGGGGCCGCTCATTAACTTCTTAATTTATTCACTGCATAGTAGATACTAGAATGTATGGGCTGCTTCCAGGTTACTGCACTGCCTCCGACAGCCAATCACAGATGCCCACTCTCTGTGACAGCGAGTGTTATTGGCCGTTGCGACCCTTACCCATTGTGGAATCTGGAATTGGTTGCCATAGGCAACGAACCTGATGTCTCATAGTAGTTAATAAATAAATAAATAAATAAATAAAAAATTATGTAGTGCTTAACTGTAGTTTTGATTCGCAGCACAGATAAAGCGGAGAGCTATGGGCTGCAAACTCCAGCTGCCTGGCTTTACCTTGGCTGGCAACACTTTTTTTAAAAATGTGAGGGTTCGCCCTATTTTTGATTGCCAGCCAAGGTAAAACCTAGGCAGCTGGGGGCTGGTATTCTCAGTGTGGTGAGGCTTATAGTTATTGCCCCACCCCAGGCTAAAGAATAGCAGCCCGCAGCTACCTTAGAAATTGGCGCATTTATTAGAAGCGTGCTTTACCCAGCTCTTCCCAATGCACTGCCGCGATGCCATGGAGGTGATAGAAAGGGTTAATGACAGCTGAGTATTGACAGCTTGTCGCTAAGCCCTGGATTGATAATGTTCATTATCAGTAATGTGAGTAAATAGTTAAAAAACACAACACACAGAGAAAAATCCTTTCTTTGAAATAAATTACAGAGACAACTCTCATTTTTCCATTTATTAACCCTAGATATACCCTCTGACGATAAACCACAATTATGGTTCCACGATGCACGTTATCCTGGCTCTGCTTCATCTAGAGGCTGTAGCGAGGGAACAAGCGTCCCTTCACTCCAGTCTCTGCGATCATACTAACTACCAACCATGAGGAGCGGTGACATCACTCACTGAGTCACTGAGGGCTGCCCACGGCAGTTAACTCATGTGACCTCGCTTTCCAAAAATCAAATAACACTCATTCCTTTCCAAGCCCTACCATGTGCCGAAATAGCAGCTTTTGACACTCATATGAGCTATCATCGTATTTGGGAGAAATTATGTAACAAATTATGGGGTTTGTTTTCTTCTGTTATCAACTGAGAAAATTACAAAATATTGGACTAAAACCTTTAAAATTTTATCAGAAAAAAATGTAATTTTTCTTTTCCCATCCAGACTTTAAAAAGTCTGAAAAGCACCTATGAGTTCAAAATGCCCAAAACACCCCTAGATTAATTCCTTGAAGGCTTATGATAATGGTTTAACACTGGAGCTAGCGTATACGCAGCCTGTTTACTTATGGCCGTTGATGTTGTGGTGCTGGAAGCCTTGGGGGGAAGTACCGTGTTTTGCTTCGCCTATAGTAAATTATGTTAATGTTGACAGGGATATAAGGCTCAGCGCTACAACTGTTTACAAGGATAGGCACTACAATGTAATTTGTTGCAACCCTTTTTTGGGATGTTTATTAAAATAACAGATTAATTCCATAAAACATTATAATACTGAAGTAAAAATAAAATTATCCCGAAAAGCGTTGCACCAAATTACATTGAGGTGCCTATCCTTGTAAACAGTTGTAGCGCTGAACCTTATATCCCTATCAACATTAACATAATTCCTTGAAGGGTTTAGTTTAATAAAAGGGGTGACACGTAAAGGTTTCTGCTGTTTTTGTACCTATCTATTCCAGCCAAATTTATACTCCAAACACCAAATGTTGCTTCTCGTCTTCCGAGCTCTGCTGTTTGCCCATACAGAATTTTTTGACTACATGTGGGGTATTGCCATGCTCTGAAGAATAGGAGAAAATGTGGTCCATGTCTTTCTATTACCTCTTGCAATCGTGAAAAATTTGCTTATAAATCAACAATTTTGTGAAAAGCTTTCAATTTTTCAATATGATGACCTAATATTATCAAATTCTGTGGGTTCAAAATGCTCACGATACCCCTATACAAAATCTTTGAATCCTTGACGGTATGGTTTTTGAATTGGCTGCAGTTGTTCAGGGTTTTAGCTGTTTAGAGATAAGCTATTTCAGCCAAAATTAAATGTTGCACCTTGAAGAAAAGGATTATAGCTCAGCAGACCTGACCATGGAGTAAGAAGTCACAGGATGGAACTCCCAAATCGAACCATGATGAGGCCAAAGTTATTACCACTTAAAGTAACATTGGTCAAATTTGAAATATTGGTCATTGAGATCAAAATTGGTTTTGTCACTAGGTGATAGAAATGCAACTGTAGTCATATTTACTATATAGACTCCTTATTGTGGCGTTCAGCATGTTCATGAGACATAAGGGTATGTTCAGTTGTTGAAGAACCCACACTTGGTTTTGCATCCAGATTTCCATGCATTTCCTGATGTAGATATTATTATTATTTATTTATGTAGCGCCATTAGTTCCATGGCGCTTTACATGTCTAAGGGCAGACGACGACTAGAACATAAAATGACGACAGTGCAGGTACAGTAGGGCAGTGGAACCTGTCCATGAGGGCTCACAGTCTATAAGGGGTGGAGAGGTGAGGATGAGATGGTGCAGCGGATTAGGTCTCAATGTGGGTTGTAGGCTTTAAGGAAGAGGTGGGTCTTCAGGTTTTTCTTGAAGGTTCCCAGGGTAGGGGAGTGCCTGATGTGGTGGGGAAGAAAGTTCCAGAGTATGGTGGATGCACGAGACAAATCTTGTATTCGGTTGTGGGAGAAGGTAATGCGAGGGGACAGGAGGAGTTCTAGAGAGGAGCACAGATTGCGTGAAGGGAAGAATCGGAAGACCAGGTTGGAGATGCATGGAGGGGACAGGATGTGTATGGTCTTGTATGTCATGGTTAGGGTTTTGAACCAGAATCTCAGGACGGTAGGGAGCAAGTGAAGGGCTTGGCAGAGGGGGGAGACAGGGGAGTAGCGGGAGACAGGTGGATGAGTCAGGCAGCAGAATTGAAGATTGTTTGTAGTGGTGCAAGAGAGGTAGCAGGGAGGCCGGTGAGCAGAAGGTTGCAGTAGTTGAAGCGGGAGATGATGAGAGCGTGGACAAGTGTTTTAGCGGTGTCATGGTCAATGAAACAGCAGATTCGGGTAATGTTTTTTTCCAATACACTGGAATAGATTCAATACATTATGCAAATCAATCCATGAAATCTGAAAGTTTCTTTCAGAACACATTAAAAGTATTTTTATTAATCTACATAAATTCTGCAGCAACTGAACATTTGTAACACCAAATATTTAAGTATATAAACTTTATTATAAATCCATCACTCCATGTAGTTCATTGTAGATCACAGTATCTGGGACAGTCATTAGAGTAAACTTTTTTGTAACCTTGTAACTGTCATCTGTTCAGTAAACATGAGATTAATACTGAGCAGAGCTGTGGCTCATGTGACCTCAGTGTAATGGTTTGTTTGTTGTGTCTCCAGCACTTTGAAAGTACTGAGAAAGGTATACAAATGAAGAAACCGATAGGGCGACTGCAGACTGCGGACTCATAGACAAAGCTGTCACTTACTGACTTACTGATCCACCACGTGAGGAAACAAGATCCCTACCATGGGAACGTGTACTAAATATAGCTACACTAATATGTAGTGTGTGCATATATATATATACAGTTGTGGCCGAAAGTATTGACAAAAGTATAGTCCATGATGTGAATATATGTACATATATATATATATATATATATATATATATATATACATATATATATATATATATATATACACACATATACGAGTATATATACAGTTGTGACCAAAAGTATTGACACCCCTGCAATTCTGTCAGATAATGCTCAGTTTCTTCCTGAAAATGATTGCAATCACAAATTCTTTGGTATTATTATCTTCATTTAATTTGTCTTCAATGAAAAAACACAAAAAGAATTGTCCTAAAGCCAAATTGGATATAATTCCACACCAAACATAAAAAAGGGGGTGGACAAAAGTATTGGCACTGTTAGAAAAATCATGTGATGCTTCTCTAATTTGTGTAATTAACAGCACCTGTAACTTACCTGTGGTACCTAACAGGTGTTGGCAATAACTAAATCACACTTGCAGCCAGTTGACATGGATTAAAGTTGACTCAACCTCTGTCCTGTGTCCTTGTGTGTACCATATTAAGCATGGAGAAAAGAAAGAAGACCAAAGAACTGTCTGAGGACATGAGAAACCAAATTGTGAGGAAGCATGAGCAATCTCAAGGCTACAAGTCCATCTCCAAAGACCTGAATGTTCCTGTGTCTACCATCAAGACATTTAAAGCCCATGGCACTGTGGCTTACCTCCCTAGATGTGGACAGAAAAGAAAAATTGAGGAGAGATTTCAACGCAAGATTGTGCGGATGGTGGATAAAGAACCTCGACTAACATCCAAACAAGTTCAAGCTGCCCTGCAGTCCGAGGGTACAACAGTGTCAACCCGTACTATCCGTCGGCGTCTGAATGAAAAGGGACTGTATGGTAGGATACCCAGGAAGACCCCACTTCTTACCCCGAGACATAAAAAAGCCAGGCTGGAGTTTGCCAAAACTTACCTGAGAAAGCCTAAAACGTTTTGGAAGAATGTTCTCTGGTCAGATGAGACAAAAGTAGAGCTTTTTGGGCAAAGGCATCAACATAAAATTTACAAAAGAAAAAAAGAGGCATTCAAAGAAAAGAACACGGTCCCTACAGTCAAACATGGCGGAGGTTCCCTGATGTTTTGGGGTTGCTTTGCTGCCTCTGGCACTGGACTGCTTGACCGTGTACATGGCATTATGAAGTCTGAAGACTACCAACAAATTTTGCAGCATAATGTAGGGCCCAGTGTGAGAAAGCTGGGTCTCCCTCAGAGGTCATGGGTCTTCCAGCAGGACAATGACCCAAAAAACACTTCAAAAAGCATTAGAAAATGGTTTGAGAGAAAGCACTGGAGACTTCTAAGGTGGCCAACAATGAGTCCAGACCTGAATCCCATAGAACACCTGTGGAGAGATCTAAAAATGGCAGTTTGGAGAAGGCACCCTTCAAATATCAGGGACCTGGAGCAGTTTGCCAAAGAAGAATAGTCTAAAATTCCAGTAGAGCATTGTAAGAAACTCATTGATGGTTACCGGAAGCGGTTGATCGCAGTTATTTTGGCTAACGGTTGTGCAACCAAGTATTAGGTTGAGGGTGCCAATACTTGGAATTTGTGATTGCCATCTTTTTCAGGAAGAAACTGAGTATTATCTGACAGAATTGCAGGGGTGTCAATACTTTTGGTCACAACTGTATATATACTCATATATGTGTATATACTGTGTGTATATATATTTTTTTCTCTTTTATATATATATATATATATATATATATATTCACATCATGGACTAAAGTGTTGAAATTGTTCCAGAAAATGAAGTATCTCTCCGAGATGTTTTTGCAATTGCACGGGTTTTCTTATACACGTCTTTATTTCCTTATTTCCTTTGTGTGTATTGGAGCAACAACAACAAAGAATCCCACAGAAAAGGGTGCAAACTGGACATAATTTCACACTGACCCTCAAAAATGGGTCAGACAAAATTGTTGGCACCTTTCCTAAACTGAGTGAACAACTTTATTTCAAGCATGTAATGCTTGTTCATAGTCACCCGTGGGAAATAACAGGTGTGGGCAATATGAAAATCACACCTGAAACCAGATAACAAGAGGAGGACATTACTCAATCTTTGTATTATGTGTCTGTGCTTGCCATATAGCACAGAAAGAAGACAAGAGAACTGTCTTAGGACCTGAAAACCAAAATTGTGGAAAAATATACTCAATCTCAAGGATACAAATCTATCTCCAAATATCTTGATGTTCCTTTGTCTACAATACACAACATTATCAGGAAGTTTACAACACATGGCACTTTAGCTAATTTCCCTGGACATGGCTGGCAGAGAAAAATTGATAAAAGGTTGCAGCGCAGGGATGAGAATCTGAGGTTGTTATTCACCAAGAAAGGTTAACGGTGAAATTAGTTTTATTTCTTTCTTTCTTCCATGGTCTTACAACAACTCTGGATAGATGGCCAAAATGAGGTACCGCCAGTCCATGAGATCCCAAACCCCGACTGATAGTTCCACTGCCCCTTTACCAGGAGATACCCACAGTCTCCTAACTTTTGGTTGGCTCACAGCTTTTGCATTTCCTGCTGGTATAGTCTTCAGTCACTGCAGTGCCCACTAGGGTCGGGAGTACTCGGTAACCAGGCCAGTCGATGCATGGAGGTCTCGGTGGCAGTGACCCGGCTTCGTGGCCCTGGGCGTGCAGTAAGGGGGTTTATTTATAGGGGAAAGTTCATGACGCCACCTATGGTATTCGGTCAAGGGTGGTCGATGCTGCAGGATATGACCACTGGGGCAGATGGTAATGCAGCCGGGATGGTAAAGCTCCCCACAGATGGAGGTGGGCCCCAGGGATGGTGTGAATGTGGCACCCCAGGGGTTAATGTTCCACAGTAACACCAACAAGGATTCACTCGCCACACAACACCTGACACTGCACTAGCGCCTCTAGGCCAGAAGGGGGAGCTAAAGCATCTCCCCTATATGTTCTGATGTAGAGAGGAAGTAGTTAGTTCAGTTCCTGGGAGAACTGAGATAGAGGGACTGTGGTGTAATGGAGCTGCCTTAGGCTTCTCCACAGTCTGCTACTCAATTCCAGGCCTAGCCAGGGTCTGAGGAGAGGAGTTTAGAGAACAGGAGAATATATCTGGGAGATTGAGTTACCTCATAACTTGCCCCAGAGGAGCGCAAAGACCAGATACCGGATCTGAAACTGTGACTGACACAAGCAGCACAGTAAACATCGGACTAGTGGAGGTTATAGATCTACACTGTACCTCAGCGAAGCAACACGGCGGGGTCAGAAACACACGGAAAGACTCAAGTTACATAGCAAGGGGGTACCTGTGAGGGGAAACAGGGCTGGCAGCCTAGCTAAAGAGGCAGCAGGGTCACACACAGCGCAGGAGTGGGAAGCCAAGGACCCGGTCAGGGTGGGAGCAACCCGGCCCCGGTACAGACTCCGTGGACAATACTCTGCTTAACAACAACTGCAGTAAAGACGTGGAAAACTACAAAACAGTGAGTCTGTGTGATTCTTGTGCTCAAACCCTACGTTCCCTCACAAGCAGCTATCATCTCCACCACTACCCCTACTCAGCATCAATCATAGACTATTACTACCACTGCCCCGGGGAACCAGGGTCTACCTGTGGAGAGCCGTTACATCCCCGAAGGTTCTGCAGCAGCGGTGGTCACCCTGACCACAACCTGAGGGTGGCGTCATGACTTACTCCCCTGTAAATACCCCCCAACCTTTATTGTGGGCTCGGGACACAGTCCGGACCAAGGACTGCCGTGATACCCCCATGATGCCTGTGGCGCCCCTGCATCCAGGAGGCCACAAAGGGATCTGCAGCCAGGCAGGTAGGACGACAGTTGAACATCAACACCCTCACAGCCCACACACCCACGTACAGTGGAGGGCAGCACCCAACCCGGAGCCTGGGAACTCTAGGCAGGCGAGGGGTGGTGGGTTTAGAGCAGTGGGTGGGCAAACACGTAGTCAGGTGACAGAAGGTAGAAATAGTGAAGGGGGAGGAGAAAGGAGTCAGTAGGCTGAGCAGCAAAGAACGAGATCACATGTCCTGGCAGAGTGGGGTGTAGGAGTGCAGAATCTGAACAGAGCCAGTGTGAGCCGCAGAGAGAAAGCACCCCGGGAGTGTGAGGGAAGAGAGGGACAGTGACACTGGTCCCTAGCAACACGGTCGAGACGGCAGACTGCAGGCGGAGTAGCCCTCCTATGATACTTAAAGACACAGTAGAGAGAGCCTGGTAGAGCCTCACACGGGAGGACTGCTGGAGGCTAGGCTGAAGTAGAGTATCGGCTCTAGAGGGGACCGTAGTTTCACCCGGCATCCCCAGACAACCGACGGGGTACCACAGCTACACGTTAGGGTCCCTACCCCAAAGGACAGGCAGCTCAGTGGCAACGCGGAGGGCTCACAGGAGTCCGAGCCACCGCCATACTGTCCGGAGTCACACACAACCAAGTGAACAGAAGCAGAGAGAATTAACAGCCTGGGAAGGACGCAGAGACAGAGTGAGAGGTCATAGTAGGAAAGACCTGGCTGCAGGGAGTAAAGGGAACCCGGAGGGGAAAGTGTGCCCGTGTACTGAACTGAACTGTAAGAACTGTACTTAACTGTGAATTGAACTTGAGAACTTGAGAAGTAAACACGGTGAACCCTGAACACGACTCCCTTGCATGTCTCTGCCTGAACACGACTCCTTCCATACAGGTTCACAGCAGATCCCCGCCTGGAGAGCCACAGCGTACAAGCTCCATCGCAGAAGGAGGATTCCTGCAGCATCTGGATAGTAAGTGCACTACACTCAGCACCAGGCCTGCACATCACACAATAGAGTTTAACCATCACTGCCCCAGGGAACACAGTTCTGCCCACGGAGAACTATTCCATCCTCGCTGCCATTCCATCATTCCCGGAGGTTCTGCGGCAGCGGCGGCCCAATTACTGGCCGCACACTGTGGGTGGCGTCACGACTCACATTTCCCCTGTAAATATCCCCTTATTATTGCCAGGTCCCGGACCACCCGTGACTTCCCCAGCAGCAGGCACGGTCCGGTACAGAGTACCCCCGTCCCAGTGGGCTCGACAATACCCCCAGTCCGGTACTGAGTACCCCATCCCAGTGGGCTCCACATGAACAGTCTATAGTGGTGGTGACAGTCGTTGGGCTGCAGGACTGAGGGCGCAGGCAATAATTTGGAGACATAAAAGGGTGCAATTTCCGTTACCTTTACTTGGTAGATGATATTGCAGTCCGGGGTATGGGTTACAGGTGATAGAAGGGAACTGGCCAGCCTGGAAGCATTTGGGGAATCCAACTCGCCAGGTGGGATTGGAGGCCTTCCTGCTGTGCTCTCTCTTCAGGTCCCTGCATCCTATAGCTATGCTGCGGCCCTTCTTCTGCTTGATGGTTCTGACCCATATGGCAGGCAGCACGAGCCTCTCTCCAGTGCCACCTTGCTGAAGGCAGATCCAGGCTCTCAGCATGCTGCTGTGCAGCCGGGTATTCGGTGCAGCCAGGAGACTTGCAGTCACCTGCCCTCCAGATACGGCAGTCAGGGTGTGCAGCAACCGAACAGCCAAGGACTCTGTCATCCTTTTCTTAGCGCTCCGCTTTGGGGTGAGCTCAATTGCAGCTCACTCCCTGAGCCATCTTCTCGCTTCCTCATTCTTCTCTCTCCTCAGACGATGTAACTAACCCCTCCTCCTGGCCAGAACCAGGGAAGCTCCCATTAAGTCGGGTTCTAGAGCTCCCCTTCTGGCCCAGAGTCAGGAAAAGTGTTGCATGCTGGTGTTACCTAGTGTGAGGACTTCCACCTGCTTCCAGGCATGACATCACTCCCTGTGAGAGAGGCAATGCCACTGTGGCAACCGGACCACTGGGGTGCCACATCACATGCTATGATCCTCTGGACAACGTGTATCCAGCTCCAGCCAGTAACAGCCCCCAACTCCCTCATCAGTGTCCTAAGTACTGCCAGACACCCTTTCAGATCAATCTTGACCCCTGGGAAACATCCACCCAAAGCCCACGAGTCTCCACATTATGGCTTCAACGTCTCTATAAACAAGTGTATGTGTAAACTGTGTCACTTGGCGCACTCCCCAATTAGAGATTAGTGAACTTTGCTAAAATACGTACTCTTCATACCAGGCAGTGCGCTCGCACATGGCTCATAAAATGCTCGCTGGAAGACTCGCTGGCTGGGGAAAACACCTAACCAAAGGTTAGGAGTGTCCCTAGCCATCGGCTCTACCAGCTTGTGTTAAGCTGTAGAGTTTTGGGGAATATGTTTGAATTTTTTTAAGCTTCCTAAAGTTTTCAGGTGTTTTGACACCCGCAGGGTGTGGCAGCAGCTCAGAAGTCAAGGAAGCTTAAAATGTCCTTAAAACATCAGTTTAAGAGAGCTTTATATTTTAAAGGGAATTTTTTGTGATTTTTTTTATTGGAGAGCAAACCTTTGTTATTGCATAGGGTCACCAGCATGTGAGGCCATCTGTTCTACATTTATTTGAAAGTAATATATAAAAAAATTGCATATGGCAATTATATGCTTCACATCCATGATCTTAAAGGTCTGTTCTCACTGATGAAACCCTATAGTATGGCTATTGTTTCTTAAATATATGCAATCACTATTTAATATCATAATTAATCATAATACTACTACTGACCTGAATAAACTTATTTATTTTCATCATCATGTTTCCTACAAAGATGTCACACTTCAATAATGACTACAACAAAGTAACCGCAATCTAGTTGTTATACCTTATGGACTGACATACAGGGGTTAATTAGCAGCTAGGCATTAGGCTACAATAGTGTGCAAACATTCAACTGCAGTACTGATTTCTTGGATCTCAATCATGTCTCAATGGAAGAGGTGGGCCCCTTAGGGAAAGCAAAAATCACACCCAAAGCTGGGGAACTCGCTCAGCATCTCCCAACATTTTACCTTTATCTGCATTCCCAGGGGTATGCAGGTACACAGTCTGCATTCTGCAGTCCTTTGTTCATCATGGATCATCTGAAAGGCTCCACTGCACTTCCCAGCTTGGACCTCATCTGTAATGAGGTACAGATCCCATCCTGGACTCCGATGCAAGCCACGGACATCCCTACAGCATCTAGGACCAGGAGCACCACATGTCAGACCGCAGATGATCTGGCAGTATGTCTGGCTAGATTTCAGCTGCAGTGGGTGCCGCACTCGCAGTCACAGCTACAGGATCCCATTCCCCAAGACCACCAAGGCCAGGACCTCTATGGGGAATCTGAGGAAGAGGAATATGTAGAAGGCTGGAAACATATGACCGTATGACAAACCTGACGGTTTTTCATCCAAGAGACTAGGATTAGTGACATTTGGTTTTTGATCCTTGTGGCATGTGAGTGCAGTGCTATTGTGTATTTTTTCTCAGTTAACATCAAGGTGACATCCATGTGACATCTGTGTGTTCTCCGTGTTCAATGCGTTTTTACCATGGTCTTTCCCATGCTGTATAAAGTTAGAAAAGAGTAGACAGACAGATAGGATTGATAGATTGAATAGAATAGACAGATAGATAGGATAGATAGATAGATAGATAGATAGATAGATAGATAGATAGATAGATAGATAGATAGAATAGCTAGATTGAGCATACCAGTCTACCGCTGCTGCTTCAGGTACCGTCCATTAAGCCTTATGCATATTCATAGCATTGACCAGGAAACAACCAATTACAGATGCTCACACTCTGTGAGAGCTTCTGTGATTGGCTGTTGCAGTCAGACTGCATTTCTACAATCTGGACAGTGATTGCACTTGGTTGCCATACACATTAGTGTATGGCAACTAACCTGCCATTGCATTATGTGAAATAAATAAATAAATAAAATGTGTGAGGCTTTGCAGCATTTTTCAGTCTAGCCCAGTGGAAGTGGACAGCTGTGAGCTGCCACCTTCAGCTACCTAATTTTACCTTGGCTGGAAAAAAAAGAGTGGGCTTCGCCCTATTTTTAATTGCCAGTCAAAGTAAAACTAGGCAGCTGAGCGCTGGTATTCTCACTGGGTTGAGGACCCATTGTTTTAGGGCCCCCCACACTAAAGAATAGTAGCCCACAGCCACTCCTGAAAATAGTGCATTCATCATAGCACCTTTTCCAGGTGCTTTACCAGGCTCTTCCAGTGGCCATTGTGGTGGGGTGGTATGGTGGGTAAGAAGGGGTTAATGCCAGCTTTATATTTTCAGTGACTACATCTTTATTACCCCCTTTCCACCTTCGTACCCCCCACGATCCTATTCTTCTGTCTTTCTGGACACATGCAGCTCTGCTACATCAAAAGCCAGGGGGAGGAAGAACATGTTGGTTCGCTCCCTGTGGTCTCTAATCACTGAATGACATCACTGAGACATGTGGCATGGTCCTGACCCACATTGTTTTAACTGCTTTTAATTGGTATTTTTGTGTTATTAGTAAATATGTATTAAAGTTTTCATTTTGTAATATTATTTCGCTGTGCGCATTTGTATATGCAGGGCCTTTCCCTTGGTAAATTGTAAAGAAGACACATAATTTTATTAGAAGTAAAACCACAATCTGGTATCTGGACTTCATCTTTATTACTCCTTTATACCCATCCTTGATCCTCTGCCATGTCTTCTTGATTGTAAGCTGCGGTGAAAAACACAGCGTTCTGTCACCGCAATCTTCAAACATTGAATGAATGAATGAGTCACCAGCTCTGGTTCGGCAAGCTGTGACTCCTGAGAAAAGGAGAGGATTATCAAACTCTTAAAAGAGGGTAAATCAGCACGCAATGTTGCAAAAGGTGTTGGTTGCTTACTGTCAGCTGTGTCTAAAATCTGGTCCAAATACAAACAACATGGGAATGTTGTTAAAGGGAAATATATTGGTAGACCAAGAAAGATATCAAAGCGTCAAGACCACAAACTTAAAGCAATCTGTCTCCAAAACAGGAAATGCACAACACTGAGGAACAAATGGGGGGAAATTGGAGTCAATGTCTGTGACCGAACTGTAAGAAACCGCTTAAAGGAAATGGGATTTACATACAGAAGAGCTAAACAAAAGCCATCATTAACACCTAAACAGAAAAAAGCAAGGTTACAATGGGCTAAGGAAAAGCAATCGTGGACTGTGGATGACTGGATGAAAGTCATATTCAGTGATGAAACGCCGCGAGTGAACTGCAAGTGCGGCCTTTATGCCGTAATCGGCAGTTGTGTTTTTTTTCACCGCAACTGCCGCGATCAGCGATTACCCCTGATGTGAAAGCAGCCTTAGTGCAGAAAGACACATGCTGTGGAAGGACCTGTGATGATGTCACGTCCATGTAACTGTAATGGGCTGAGCTAAACCCAAAGGATCTTTGACTTGAGGCCCGATTATTTCCGCCCATTACAGTCACATGGTCGTGACATCACCACAGGTTCTTAAGCACCAGCAGTAATTGATGTCAATATATTACACTGCAGGAGGGGGCATTACTAAGTTTAAAAAACTGCCTGACAGAAGTGGACTGATGTGACTGATTGCCACCCGATGTCTGTGGGGTCCATAATGCAAGCACTAAGCATTTAAAGTACTTTTTATGATAGATACATGGATTTTTTTTCTGTTAAACCAGGTTACTGATGCGCAATGCATGATCTAAATAACACTGGGGCCAGTTTACAAACAAAGAAAGACATGACAGATTAATGTGTTAATGTGTATCTGGTTACACTGGAGACACAATTTACAATCTTAAAGGGCTATGACAAATCTTACAAATGAGTTGGGAACCATTTTGTGAAAGACTTTGCAGGTTCAAACAGTACAGCAGATAAGTCATTCTGGTATTCAAAATGTCAATGAATCCAGAACAAAGGCTTCAGCTGGTTATCTACATTGGGCTGTATTCACATCTGTATTGGAGGGTCCAGTGCAGATTACTATCTAAACAAATGCCAAAACAAGAACCATTGAATAGTTAAGATGCGGCGTATTGTGGCTGCATAATGTGCCTGCTATTATAATTGAGCTGTTGGCTGCTAATAATATTGCCTTAAAGGGAACCTGTCACCTCATTGTAGCCTCCTGACCTATCACTAGCTGTCCCTACACCTTCCCTAGCTGCTCCTGTGGTGCCCCACTGGTCAGGCGTCACAAGTGGTGTACTGCACCCAAAGATGAGCATGTGGTTATCCCTATCACAAGTAGAATGCAGAACACTGTGGAAGGATATGATCCCAACACACACCCACTAATGCAACTGGGGGAGGTCCCAAAAAAGAGAGTTGGGGATTGGAAAGTGTGAAAGGAGCAGAGTGGAGAACGCATGGGGAGTCTTCAGGAGTGTCTTCCTCGAGGAAAGACGGAGAATGGGAGCTTACCCGAGACAGAAAGGGGGCTTCAAAAGAGGGCTAGAGAGAGAAGTAGCCCAGATAGAAAGGTCCTGACTTGTTCACCTGGAGTACATGGGTCTGACAATGCGGCCTGGAGTGTTCACCCTCCGACCATACTCTTCCCGGCTCCGAAGACGTTTTCAGGGTGTTCATCCCCTGGGACGTATTACTGCTCAAGAAGCAGGCTACGAGAAGAGAGATAGAGAGACAAGGAACAGGGCAAGGGTTAGATCCAAGAAGGTACCACCAGAGACTTCCACAGATTCTACATTCTGCAGGGGTGTGCGGTGATGCAGTGAGGAGGAGAGAATGGAGCCGCCTTTCCAGTCTCCTGACAGAGCGACCGGCAGTAAGTTATTAGTCATTTTTCTTAATCTTTATAGGGCAGACTTACAGAAGAGAGGGATGGTTAGGGAGCAGCTAGGAAGGTGTAGGGACAGCTAGTTATAGGTCAGGAGGCTACAGTGAGGTGACAGTTTCCCTTTAACCCCTTCCCGACCTATGACGTTATAGAGACGTCATGAAAGTCAGTGCGTTCTTGACCTATGACGTCTCTATAACGTCATGGCTTCTTTGCGCTCCTGCAGCTCCGGTGGCTGGCTCAGTGACAATCCATGTATGATATATACATATATGTATTGAGCATGAGTTGTAAAGCTTTGTATATGTATATATATATATATATATATATATATATATATATATAAAAATAGAAAAAACAGGCAGCACTCCCGATTGATGTGCAAAGGTTTTACTTAGCTATCTTGATGCAACGTTTCAGTGCAACTGCATGAGAAAGGTGCAGTTGCACACACTGAAACGTTGCATCAAGATGGCTAAGTAAAACCTTTGCACATCAATCTGGAGTGCTGCCTGTTTTTTCCATTTTATTGAACTTAGCAGTTGAGCCCTGCACACAGGAAACTTTTGCACCCACCTTGTAAATACTTTTGTGCTGATTCTATTTTTGTTTTATATATATACTAGCTGTGAGCCCGATGCAAATGCATCGGGATTCTAGAACGTGCATTAATTTGATTATAGTAGTTATAGCTGTTAGCCTGATGCAAATGCATCGGGTATCTAAAATATGTTTATTGTTTTTTTAAACATTTTTAAATAATAATCGCATCATCAATAGCAATAATATAAGCCATAGCATTATTATTAGCAGTAATAGCAGTATTAATAGCATTATTAGCAGTATTATGAGCATTAATAACAGTATTAATAGCATTAATAGCATTATTATTAGCATTAATAGCATTATTAATAGCATTATTAGCATTAATAATAGCATTAATAACATTATTAATAGCATTAATAGCATTATTATTAGCATTAATAGCATTAATAATAGCATTATTAGCATTAATAATAGCATTAATAACATTATTAATATCATTAATAGCATTATTATTAGCATTAATAGCATTAATAATAACATTATTAGCATTAATAATAGCATTAATAACATTATTAATAGCAATAATAGTATTATTATTAGCATTAATAGCATTAATAATAGCATTATTAGCATTAATAATAGGATTAATAACATTATTAATAGCATTAATAGCATTATTATTAGCATTAATAGCATTAATAATAGCATTATTAGCATTAATAATAGCATTAATAACATTATTAATAGCATTAATAGCATTATTATTAGCATTAATAGCAATATTAATAGCATTAATAGGATAAATATTAGCATTAATAGCATTAATAGCATAATTAATAGTATTAATAGCATTATTAATAGCATTAATAGCATTATTATTAGCATTAATAGCATTAATAATAGCATTAATAGCATTAATAATAGCATTAATAACATTATTTATAGCATTAATAGCATTATTATTAGCATTAATAGCATTATTATTAGCATTAATAGCATAAATAATGCCATTAATAGGATAAATATTAGCATTGATAGCATTAATAGCATAATTAATAGCATTAATAGCATTATTAATAGCATTAATAGCATTATTATTAGCATTAATAGAATTAATAGGATAAATATTAGCATTAATAGCATTATTAATAGCATTATTATTGGCATTAATAGCATTAATAATAACATTATTAGCATTAATAATAGCATTAATAACATTATTAATAGCATTAATAGCATTATTATTAGCATTAATAGCATTAATAGCATTATTATTAGCATTAATAGCATTAATAATACAATGAATAGGATAAATATTAGCATTAATAGCAATAATAGCATAATTAATAGCATTAATAGCATTATTAATAGCATTAATAGGATAAATATTAGCATTAATAGCATTATTAATAGCATTAATAATACCATTAATAGGATAAATATTAGCATTAATAGCATTAATAGCATAATTAATAGCATTAATAGCATAATTAATAGCATTAATAGCATTATTATTAGCATTAATAGCATTAATAATAGCATTATTAGCATTAATAATAGCATTAATAACATTATTAATAGCATTAATAGCATTATTATTAGCATTAATTGCATTAATAGCATTATTATTAGCATTAATAGCATTAATAATACCATTAATAGGATAAATATTAGCATTAATAGCATTAATAGCATAAATAATAGCATTAATAGCATTATTAATAGCATTAATAGCATTATTATTAGCATGAATAGCATTAATAATAGCATTATTAGCATTAATAATAGCATTAATAGCATTATTAATAGCATTAATAGCATTATTATTAGCATAAATAGCATTAATAATAGCATTATTAGCATTAATAATAGCATTAATAACATTATTAATAGCATTAATAGCATTATTATTAGCATTAATAGCATTAATAATAGCATTATTAGCATTAATAATAGCATTAATAACATTATTATTAGCATTAATATTATTATTTTTATTGAATTATTTATTATTGAATTATTTATTTTTTATTATTTTTTAATTATTTTTTAATTATTTTTTTTATTATTAAATTTATTATTTAGGCTGAGACCCAGTTCTCATTCAGGTCCGCTGGAAGGGCTGATATAATTAGCATATATTTAATTTTTTTATTATTATTTTTATTGAATTATTTATTATTTTTTATTTATTTTTTTATTATTTTTTAATTATTTTTTAATTATTTTTTTTATTATTAAATTTATTATTTAGGCTGAGACCCAGTTCTCATTCAGGTCCGCTGGAAGGGCTGATATAATTAGCATATATTTAATTTTTTTATTATTATTTTTATTGAATTATTTATTATTTTTTATTTATTTTTTTATTATTTTTTAATTATTTTTTAATTATTTTTTTTATTATTAAATTTATTATTTAGCCTGAGACCCAGTTCTCATTCAGGTCCGCTGGAAGGGCTGATATAATTAGCATATATTTAATTTTTTTATTATTATGTTTATTGAATTATTTATTATTTTTTATTTATTTTTTTATTATTTTTTAATTATTTTTTAATTATTTTTTTATTATTAAATTTATTATTTAGGCTGAGACCCAGTTCTCATTCAGGTCCGCTGGAAGGGCTGATATAATTAGCATATATTTAATTTTTTTATTATTATTTTTATTGAATTATTTATTATTTTTTATTTATTTTTTTATTATTTTTTAATTATTTTTTAATTATTTTTTTTATTATTAAATTTATTTATTTTTTTAAGTCAGACTGAGATGCAGTTCTCATTCAGGTTCGTTTTTTTTTTTTTTTTATTATTATTTTTATTTAATTATTTATTATTTTTTTATTATTTTTTAATTTTTTTTTTATTATTATTTTTATTATTAAATTTATTTATTTTTTTTACTTGCGAGTGAGACACAGTTCTCATTCAGGTCCGAATTTTTTTTTTTTTTATTATTATTTTTATTTAATTATTTATTATTTTTTAATTATTTTTTTATTATTTTTTAATTATTTTTTAATTCTTTTTTTTATTATTAAATTTATTTATTTTTTTACTTGCGAGTGAGACACAGTTCTCATTCAGGTCCGCCTTTTTTTTTCCCCATTGACATACATTAGCGGTGTGTCGGCGATTTTATGGCCGGCCACCTGGTTCTATTTGTCGGCCCTAAAATCGCGGACACACCGCTAATGCATGTCTATGGGCAGTCAGCTCGAATTCTGATTGGTTGGCGTCCAATCCGAAATCGGGCTGACTGCCCATAGAGAT
Source organism: Allobates femoralis (assembly GCA_033576535.1). NCBI lineage: Eukaryota > Metazoa > Chordata > Amphibia > Anura > Aromobatidae > Allobates > Allobates femoralis. The sequence goes on from JARQOC010000003.1 coordinate 145,000,109, forward strand.
GCATTAGCGGTGTGTCCGCAATTTTAGGGCCGACAAATAGAACCAGGTGGCCGGCCATAAAATCGCCGACACACCGCTAATGTATGTCAATGGGGAAAAAAAAAGGCGGACCTGAATGAGAACTGTGTCTCACTCGCAAGTAAAAAAATAAATAAATTTAATAATAAAAAAAAAGAATTAAAAAATAATTAAAAAATAATAAATAATTAAATAAAAATAATAATAAAAAAAAAAAAAAAAATGCGGACCTGAATGAGAACTGTGTCTCAGTGTCACTTAAAAAAATAAATAAATTTAATAATAAAAAAAAGAATTAAAAAATAATTTAAAAATAATAAAAAAATGAGGGGCTCTTCTGATTGGCTGAGGGCAGTATACAGCGACCAATCAGAAGAGGGCCTCAGATCTCATTGAGGTAGAATGGCGGATTTTTCGTCCATTCTATCTTAATGAGAAGGAAGAGGACGTCGGAGGTGGAAGTTTGCGAAAAGAAGACAGAAGATCCCCGGGGCCGGACGAAGAAGCGGAGATGGCGGAAAGAAGAGAGAAGACCCCCGGGGCCGGAGGAAGAGGACGCCTGGCCGGACGGAGGACTTGTGGATCGGACGGACGATCAGATGACTTGAAGGCATGTAAGTGATCGACGGGGACGTTAGGTTAGGGGACGGCGGGGGCTTAGGGTGTAGGGCCTTAGGTGACAGCGGCGTTAGGTTAGGGGACTGCGGGGGCTTAGGGTGTAGGGCTTTAGCGAGAGGGGCAGGGGGTAGACGGCGGGGCTTAGGGGGTATCGGCGGGGGCTTAGGATGCTGCGGGTCGGGGGTTAGGTGGTCGGGGCTTAGCGTGTACGGGTGCGGCGGACTTAGGGGGTATCGGCGGGGGCCTAGGATGCTACGGGGGTTAGGGGGTAGGGGCTTAGGGGCGGCGGTGCCTTAGGGGGTAGGCGGCATCGCTTAGGGGGTATCGGCGGGGGCCTAGGATGCTACGGGGCTTAGGGGGTAGGGGCTTAGGGGCTGCTGCGGGGCTTAGGGGGTAGGGGCTTAAGGGCGGCGGTGGCTTAGGGGGTAGACGGCGGAGCTTAGGGGGTATCGGCGGGGGCTTAGGATGCTGCGGGTCGGGGGTTAGGTGGTCGGGGCTGCTGCGGGGCTTAGGGGGTAGGGGCTTAGGGGCGGCGGTGGCTTAGGGGGTAGACGGCGGGGCTTAGGGGGTATCGGCGGGGGCTTAGGATGCTGCGGGTCGGGGGTTAGGTGGTCGGGGCTTAGCGTGTAGGGGTGGGGCGGACTTAGGGGGTAGGGCCTTAGGTGCGGCGGGGTGGTTTTGTTGCGGGGTGGGTGTGCGGACATGGGGGTGGGTGTGCGGACATGGGGGGGCTGTGCGGACATGGGGGTGGCTGTGCGGACATGGGGGTGGGTGTGCGGACATGGGGGGGCTGTGCGGACATGGGGTGGCTGTGCGGACATGGGGGGGGCTGTGCGGACATGGCGGTGGGTGTGCGGACATGGGGGTGGCTGTGCGGAGATGGGGGGGCGGCTATGCGGACATGGGGGGCCTGTTTGGACCTGGGTGAGGCTGTGCGGACATTGGGGGGGCGAGTTGTGGGTAGCGGGGAGCGGAGGCGGCTGTGCCGCCTCCGCTCCATGGTCCCCGGGGAGCGAGTTGCGGCTCAGGCAGCGACTCGCAATGGCCTCGCGGCCATTGCTCGCGCTACCTGAGTGGTAAATCGGTAAGGTTGTAGCCGAGGCTGTGGATCGATTTTGGGCCAGCGGCTCGCAAATTCGTATCCACATGACGACATCGGAAAGTGCGCGCGGAGGGGCGCTTTTCCGATTCGCGATTATATAATAGATATATATATATATATATATATATATATATATTATATATATATAAATATACAGAGTGTGCGGGTATCCCAGTCATGGGAAGGGATAATGTTGAACTGAGGCTCTCACCCCAGCATACCTACACGTAGATTAGGGGACCAATCGGCTAACCAGTAACCAGGGTAACAGATCCCGGTGGGAGTAGTGTTAGGGTAGAACGAGCAGGAAACACACAGATGGAGAGAGTCAAATGTGGCACCAGAGGGTTCATGTGCCACAGAAACATCACCAAGGGTTAACTCCGCACACAACCCACAACACTACACTAGCGCCTCCAGGCCAGAAAGGGGAGCTAAATCTGCATCCCTATATATTCTGGTGTGGAGAGGAAGTGGCAGTTAGTTCAGTGCGGGGCAGCACTGAGGAAGAAAGGATCTGGGTGTAAAAGGGCTGCGTTAGGCCCAACCCACGGACCGCTGTCCACTTCCAGGCCGGCCAATGTCTGAGGAAAGGAGTACGAGAAGCTGAGGAACACACCTGGGAGACTGAGTTACCCTAAACTCACCCCGGAGGAGCGCACAGAACGGATACCGGATCCGATGCTGTGACTGACACAAACAGCACAGTGAACACCAGATGAGTGAAGGTCCCACATCTTCACTGTACCACAGCAAAGCAACACGGCGGGGTCAGGAACACAGAGTAAGACTCAAGTTGCCTAGCAAGTTGGTACCCGTGAGGGGAGAAAGGGCCAGCAGCTTAGCTAAAGCGGCAGCAGGGCCACACACACAGCGCAAGAATAGGGAGCCAAGCACCCAGTCAGGGTGGGAGCAACCCGGCCCCTGTACAGACTCTGTGGACAGTACTCAGCTGAATACCATTTGCTTCAGTAAAGACTTGGAAAACTACAAAACCGTGAGTCTGTGTAATCCTTGCAAACCCTGTTCTCCCTCACAACTCCCTCACAAACTGTCATCATCACTACTGCCCCGGGGACCAGGCTCTGCCCGTGGAGAGCCGTCACATCACAGGCTGCCATCCATCTTCCCCGGAGGTTTTGCAGCAGCGGTGGTCACCCTGACCACATACCACGGGTGGCGTCACGACTTTATCCCCTGTAAATACCCCCCTTTACTTGTGGACTCGGGACATGATCCGAATCAAGACTGCCGTGATAACCCCTGTGATACCTCGGTCCGATACCGAGTACCCCGTCCCAGTTGGCTCCACACTAGTCTGAGGGATGAAGCAAGGAACAAGTCCTAGAGGGACACCACAGAGAGGGCACCCGAAAAGGAGTGCCGACCCAGACTGAAGGGGGAGATCCAGTGCCAGACTGTGAGAGTAAACGGTCTGGGGGAATCCCGGTGCACAACGAGGTACCAGGTTCGAGTTGCGGAGCAGTCGTGTCCAACCCTGAGCCGCCAATACCGGTGGGTCGCAGGTCTGCCAAGCAGTCCCTGACCTTGTCCACAACGTATAGCTCCACTAAGTGTCCTCAAAACGGGTTCAGCCCCTTAGAGAAGAGAAGGGTATCCTCATCACACCCGACGGGCCTGGTAGAAAGTGGGTTTGCACAGGGCAGCGCACAGATAGTAAGGAGGTGCAAGGAAGACACAGAGGACAGTGAATGTAACAAAGAAGGAACACTTGACAGCCTCAGAGAGACTTTGTACTATGTGGCTTTGTGACTATGTGTACTATGTGGCTATGTGACTTTGTGACTACTCGGCCAGCTACCCGCAAAGACGGTGTGACTGTGAACCTGAGAACTGCCGTAACACGTTACCAGTAAAACTACCTGTGCAGCGAAAGAAAGCCTCTCTTGTCTTATTCAAGTAAATCTACAGGGCTGCTACCACGACAAACCAGCACAGCAGTAACTCTGTCCCGGACATCCTGCTCCGCCTGTAGAGAGCGAGACCATCTGGCTGCAATACCATCATCTCTGGAGGTCTGACATTGGCGCTGGTGAGTTCACCAGAAACTGCAGGTGGCGTCACAAGACTTTATTTTTCTTTTCTTTTACTATTTTCCCCCTTTTTCCAGTGACCACGAGGGCCACAGACTCGGGCACCGCCACCCATGACAACACCCATGCCCGAGCTTTGAGTATCCCATACCCTGGGCGCGTGCGCAACATTTTGGTTCCGTCAGAGAACCTTCTCAAAGGAACCAAATCTCATACAATGTGTGTGTGTATGTGTGTGTGTGCGCGAAACACTCAGCAATGCAACAAAATAGACAACATACATATGCATCAAAGTGAACAATTCTCAAGTGTGTTTGTGTATATATGTATATATATATATAGTTCAAATGTAGAAAAGCTGAGCACTACACGTTCAGACTGGATGTCAGTCATGGCAAGTTTATTAGTAGTAGCAGAACAGCATAATTGCCAGTAAAAGGGTTTTGCTCTGTTTGGCAGAGATATATTATACATCAAGCGTTCTGAAGAGAATGGCACTCACCCACGAAGATCTGGCTTTAGTGCTTTATTTCCAGTAATCCATTACATGCATGTAGATGCAAGTGCGGGCGGGCGGGGGGTAGGACAGACCTCCATTCCCCTTCCCCCTCCCTGCACTTGTATCTACACGCATGTAATGGATTACTGGAAATAAAGCATTAAAGCCAGATCTTCGTGGGTGAGTGCCATTCTCTTCAGAACGCTTGAGATATATATATATATATATACTAGGTGGCGGCCCGATTCTAAAGAATCGGGTAGTCTAGAATCCATATATAGTTTATTTACTAATAGTTACGGGAGTGCGGTGAAATGAATTGTGTGTATACAGGCGGCTCAGTGGGTAGCAGAGTATACGGTGGCTCAGTGGTTAGCAGTGAGTGCGGTGGCTCAGTGGTTAGCAGTGAGTGCGGTGGCTCAGTGGTTAGCAGTGAGTGCGGTGGCTCAGTGGTTAGCAGTGAGTGCGGTGGCTCAGTGGTTAGCAGTGAGTGCGGTGAGATTGGTCAGCGCAGCGACGTGGGCAGAGTGGTCAGCGCAGAGGACAGGGGCAGAGGCGGCTGGGCAGAGGACAGGGGGCAGAGGCGGCTGGGCAGAGGACAGGGGGCAGAGGACGCAGAGGACAGGGGGCAGAGGACGCAGAGGACAGGGGGCAGAGGACACAGAGGGGGCAGAGGACAGGGGGCAGAGGACACAGAGGGGGCAGAGGACGCAGAGGACAGGGGGCAGAGGACACAGAGGGGGCAGAGGACAGGGGGCAGAGGACACAGAGGGGGCAGAGGACACAGAGGGGGCAGAGGACACAGAGGAGGCAGAGGACACAGAGGGGGCAGAGGACACAGAGGGGGCAGAGGACAGGGTGAAGAGGACAGAGAGGGGCAGAGGACACAGAGGACGCAGAGGACAGGGGGCAGAGGACGCAGAGGACACAGAGGGGGCAGAGGACACAGAGGGGGCAGAGGACGCAGAGGGGGCAGAGGACGCAGAGGACGCAGAGGACGCAGAGGGGGCAGAGGAGGCAGAGGGGGCAGAGGAGGCAGAGGACGCAGAGGAGAGGGGGCAGAGGAGAGGGGGCAGAGGACAGGGGGCAGAGGACAGGGGGCAGAGGACGGGGGGCAGAGGACAGGGGGCAGAGGACAGGGGGCAGAGGACAGGGGGCAGAGGACACAGAGGGGGCAGAGGACACAGAGGGGGCAGAGGACACAGAGGGGGCAGAGGACACAGAGGGGGCAGAGGACAGGGGGCAGAGGACACAGAGGGGGCAGAGGACGCAGAGGACACAAAGGGGGCAGAGGAGAGGGGGCAGAGGACACAGAGGGGGCAGAGGACGCAGAGGACAGGGGGCAGAGGACACAGAGGGGGCAGAGGACAGGGGGCAGAGGACACAGAGGGGGCAGAGGACGCAGAGGACAGGGGGCAGAGGACACAGAGGGGGCAGAGGACGCAGAGGGGGCAGAGGACGCAGAGGGGGCAGAGGACGCAGAAGACAGGGGGAAGAGGACACAGAGGGGGCAGAGGACGCAGAGGACAGGGGGCAGAGGACACGGGGCAGAGGACGCAGAGGGGGCAGAGGACGCAGAAGACAGGGGGAAGAGGACACAGAGGGGGCAGAGGACGCAGAAGACAGGGGGCAGAGGACAGGGGTCAGAGGACAGGGGGAAGAGGACACAGAGGGGGCAGAGGAGAGGGGGCAGAGGACACAGAGGGGGCAGAGGGGGCAGAGGACGCAGAGGGGGCAGAGGATGCAGAGGGGGCAGAGGACGCAGAGGACAGGGGGCAGAGGACAGGGGGCAGAGGACACAGGGGGCAGAGGACACAGAGGGGGCAGAGGACACAGAGGGGGCAGAGGACACAGAGGGGGCAGAGGACACAGAGGGGGCAGAGGACGCAGAGGACGCAGAGGAGGCAGAGGACGCAGAGGACGCAGAGGGGGCAGAGGACGCAGAGGACACAGAGGGGGCAGAGGACGCAGAGGACAGGGGGCAGAGGACGCAGAGGACAGGGGGCAGAGGACGCAGAGGACAGGGGGCAGAGGACGCAAAGGACAGGGGGCAGAGGACAGGGGGCAGAGGACGCAGAGGACAGGGGGCAGAGGACGCAGAGGACGCAGAGGACAGGGGGAAGAGGACACAGAGGGGGCAGAGGGGGCAGAGGACAGGGGGCAGAGGACAGGGGGCAGAGGACACAGAGGACAGGGGGCAGAGGACGCAGAGGACAGGGGGCAGAGGACGCAGAGGACAGGGGGCAGAGGACGCAGAGGACAGGGGGCAGAGGACGCAGAGGACAGGGGGCAGAGGACGCAGAGGACAGGGGGCAGAGGACGCAGAGGACAGGGGGAAGAGGACGCAGAGGACAGGGGGAAGAGGACACAGAGGGGGCAGAGGACGCAGAGGACAGGGGGCAGAGGACAGGGGGCAGAGGACAGGGGGCAGAGGACAGGGGGCAGAGGACAGGGGGCAGAGGACACAGAGGGGGCAGAGGACGCAGAGGACACAGAGGACACAGAGGGGGCAGAGGAAGCAGAGGGGGCAGAGGACGCAGAGGACACAGAGGGGGCAGAGGACGCAGAGGACAGGGGGCAGAGGACACAGAGGACAGGGGGCAGAGGACACAGAGGACAGGGGGCAGAGGACACAGAGGACAGGGGGCAGAGGACACAGAGGACAGGGGGCAGAGGACACAGAGGACAGGGGGCAGAGGACAGGGGGCAGAGGACACAGAGGACAGGGGGCAGAGGACACAGGACAGGGGGCAGAGGACACAGGACAGGGGGCAGAGGACACAGAGGACAGGGGGCAGAGGGGGCAGAGGAGGCAGAGGACAGGGGCAGAAGACAGGGGGCAGAGGACAAAGAGGACAGGGGGCAGAGGACACAGAGGGGGCAGAGGAGGCAGAGGACACAGAGGACAGGGGGCAGAGGACACAGAGGACAGGGGGCAGAGGACACAGAGGACAGGGGGCAGAGGACAGGGGGCAGAGGACAGGGGGCAGAGGACAGGGGGCAGAGGATACAGAGGACAGGGGGCAGAGGACACAGAGGACAGGGGGCAGAGGACACAGAGGACAGGGGGCAGAGGACACAGAGGACAGGGGGCAGAGGACAGGGGGCAGAGGACACAGAGGGGGCAGAGGACGCAGAGGACAGAGGGCAGAGGGGGCACACAGGTTGGAGGGCAGAGCAGCCTGTATGGCTGCAGACTTACCGGTGGCCGGGCCTCGGTTGTAGGAGGAGAGGAGGGGCGGGCAGAGCTGCAGGAGAGGAAGTCCCGCCCTCCCTCCTCTCCAGACACACGGCAGGGAGCACGGGTACCCCCAGGGTGTGTGTGGCCCTCCGAGGTGGCGGGCAATGGGCCCCCCTGCCCCCCCCGGTATGTAGGTACTGGCTGGAGGGCAGAGGGTGGAGGGGAGTGGCAGGAGGGCACACGGAACTTCTGAGATCGGAACGTTCCGTGTGTCGGTGACTGTAGCCGGGGGGCAGCCTGGCTACAGTGCACTGGATGAGCCTGGGCGACGACCATCACGGAAGTGGGCGTGGCCTCCTCCGGAAGTGGCCTTCGGGTTTTATATAATAGATACAGTATATACACACACAATAGAGGCAGTTAATGGTGAATGTATAAAATCCAATCACCCTGTAGGACATAGCTACAATTCTACTCTGTCATATGTAAGATAGTGACAGATGCACCAAGTATAATGCAGTTTCTCCAACCTGTCTGTAACACTGTGCAGATACAATCACATCAGAGCACAGTACAGCTTATACACTATATAGTCCTGTAAAAAATACACAGACATTACAGTTATAGGAACATATCCTCATGGTTTCTGAATTTTCTGTTACACTGTATTGTCTCATATTGTCTGTAAATGTCCTCTCTGAACTGTAAAGTGCTGTGAATTATGTTGGCGCTATATAAATAAAATTATTATTATTATGATTATTAAATGCATTATTAATATGTAACAAATATACAGTGAGAAGATACAGTGTAATACACTAAATATAAGAGATATAGACAAACATCAGAGCATCTGTCACTGCAGACATGAAGTAAATACAAGTGGTAAAATGAGTGTGAAATAATAATATATATACATATATATGTAATACAATAATAGTGATATATTAATAATTGTATCAATAATTAGTTTGATTTTGATTTTTTGGTGTTGCTTAAATACATTTTCATGATTTGTATCTCTTCCACCAGAATTAATATCAGCATTTCTATGCCCCATGTAAGCAGATTGTGCATTTTTCTTTACCTTAAACCAATATCTGAAATATTTGATTCGGCATTAAATGAACTAAAAAGTGAATGTTTGAGACTTTGCCCCTGGCTCTTCCTTGGGTTTTCTGTCTCCCCATATTCATGTTCTTATTATATATTTTAACCATGTACAATGTGTGTTATTGATACTACTTATTGATGGCCTGTACTGTAGGGGATCGCTGAGTGACAGCACTTATTTTGGGGTTAGGACTGGTTGATTCCTTATGTCACACTGACAGTCCCAGGACTGACAATAGGGAATATTATGTGAGCAGCCTGAGAAGTGTCAGATACAGTTGAGGATAGCCAGGTCTGTTCTCTAGAAAGGGGCTGATTCATCCACAGCACAAAGAACCAGAGCAGCTCCATCCTCCCTGGCCCCTGTGACTACAGGGATCTCATGGAGACTTGTCACATCATGGACTGCTCCTGCATCATTCAGAGGAAGAGTAATGCTGAATTCCAAGACTTCACCTCCCAAAATAGAACATACAATGTCTGCTAATGTATCTTCACTATGTTCTGCTGGTGTCTGAAGCCTGATCTGCTGAACACTGACCCCAGGACAGAAGGAGGTTAGGAAATCTGTTGCATGGGCAGGGGGAAACTATAATTTACACATTGGTATTTTTATTACCTTCCAGAAACATATAAAAGGACAACAACAACAACAACAACTACAACAACAACAACAACAACAACAACAACAACAACATCAACAACATTTATTCTCTTATAGTGCGCTACTAATTTCACAGCACTTTACATGCATCAGCAATTCTGTCCCCATTGAGGCTCACAATCTAAACTTCCTATCTGGATGATGACAGAGAAACTCACCAAAAAACTGCCAGGTAAATATCCATTTCATTCAGCAGCAGATTGTCAGCTCCCCTGGAAGGCAAACCAGGTGTCATTAAACCGGTGCACGATCACTTGCAACCCACAGTTGGGGGCGGTTGTGGCACCAGCGACCAGCCATACTGTCAAGGAAGCGACCGGTGGCATTCAGACACAAGGCTGCTTAAGGGCTCAGTCCACTCCTGTGTATGTAAAGCATAGTATCAGAACTCAGCCTGTTAGTAACACCCAGAGCAGGTGGGCCGGTCCGTACTGATTAAATACCTCACCAGTGACTTAGGGCCAAACCTGAACTGCAGATAAAAAAATAACTAAACTCTAAAGATGAAAAATGTGAGGATTTAGTTGGATATTTTGGCCAAAATAACGTAAGCTCGTGGACGCTCATCACGGTCCCTCACGTCCCACGAGTCCTATCTCATATGTTTGCGACATATGTACATTTATAACTAGATTCACCGAAAAATGACATTAAAATCAGCACAGAAAAACTCACCAAAAAACTGCCAGGTGAATCTGGTGAGGCATTTAATCAGTACGGACCAGCCCACCTGCTCTGGGTGTTACTAACAGGCTGAGTTCTAATACTATGCTTTACATACACAGGAGTGACTGAGCCCTTAGGCAGCCTTGTGTCTGAATGCCACCGGTCGCTTCCTTGACAGTATGGCTGGTCGCTGGTGCAACAACTGCCCCCAACTGGGGGTTGCAAATGATCGTGCACCGGTTTAATGACACCTGGTTTGCCTTCCAGGGGAGCTGACAATCTGCTGCTGAATGAAATGAATATTTACCTGGCAGTTTTTTGGTGAGTTTCTCTGTGCTGATTTTAATGTCCTTTTTCGGTGAATCTGGATGACGACAACAACAACAACAACAACAACAACAACAACAACAACAACAACAACAACAACAACAACAACAACAACAACAACAACAATCATCCCACTATGATACAGCCAAGAAAAGAAAACTTATTATGTTAATGATTGTATAGCAGAAACATTTATTATTAATCATTTTTTTATAATAATAATGATGATAAAAACAATAATAAATAATAATATTTGTGGTCAACTAATATTGAATGTCAATTATGTTGTTTTATTCATGTTTTGAATTATTTTGATCTCTATTTCACAGGTTTTTAAATAATGTCCTGCAGCTATTATATTTATTATCTATTTATTATACTATATACACTTTAATATTTTTTTAACATATCTAAAATGTTTATAAAATTAAATCAATGTCTTTTGTGCTTTTGTTATAATATTTAGTAAAAGGATTTTAATTGCCAAGTGGACTAAAATCCTTTACTGCTATATACTTTTATATCAACATTGGAAAACAATATGGAAAAAAATGATTTTCAATCATCCTCTTACTGCAGAATTAAATTATTCGAGATGCTGATTAATCTGGATTTGAGCACACTATTATAAATTAATATTATTATTTTTAGCTGCCTCCTCTGAGACCCCTGACTGTACAACAGCACAGTTTGGGTTTGGAGGCAGGGTGAGTCCTCCATCAGTCCTAGGTGGGCCATGTATTAGGAGGAGGGGGTGGGCTGTTCTTCTAGTCAGCTTTGCTTATCATGGAGAAAAGCTGCAGATAGACAAATCCATCCTAAGGGTATGCAGGGTAATAGCTGTAGAGGTCCCAGCTACATCCAGACTCAGGTGCCAGAGTCACCCATATGCTCCGTACTACATAAGAATACACTGGTGTTAGATGTAATACTCTTTTGTTGGCCCTGATACAGATTTTGTACCATTTTCTTTTATTGTTTCAATGAATCTAAAATAGAAAATGTACCTTAGCAATTAATTTGCTCATTGGTTAAATAAATCTTGTTTACATCCAGCAGTGATGAGGATTTTTTCATACATGCATTATTCCCAACTAAAATTAGTGCAATCAGAAAATGTAACTATTGTATAATCTACAGTAAATGAGAGTGAGTGACTACAGTAAGTGACTGTACAGTAAGTGACAGAGTGAGTACAGTAAGTGACTGTCCCTTGGTTTTCATGTGCCTATTTTGTATATACGAGTAATCTCTGTGAATATGCTTATTTTATCTTGCAAGGCTACTCTGTATTTTACTCCTCTTAAATGTGGATTTACAATCCCTAAAATTGAAATTGCAGCACTATGATGGAAAATTCATGGTATTTTGGAAGCCACAGGATTGATGGACATATTAGTAATATGCCAATGATAAAAATATGGAAACAACCTTTCATCAATCAATAAGGTTATTAATGGTTGTCTGTGTTGCAGAGTGCAGTTTTTGAATCCCCACAGATGCAGTAGAAATTTCGCTGACCAGATGATTATGGGAAAAACACAGGTTTACTTCTTATCTTGGTAACATGAGAATATAGGATAACAAAACAGTCACTCCATGCTGCTGTAAACACAAACTGAAAGTACAATTAACAAGTACAATAGAGATTCCCTCCCCTTCAACACAGCAAGTATAGAACTTTACTCAACATCGCTATCTGCTGTCTGGTTAGTATAAAGGCCTCCTTTTCTCAGAATTAAGTCCATAGCTGTTGCATATGCTAACACCCTTTCTCAACAGTAAGGATGTATTCAAACAAACCCAATTTCTTTATTAGTATCTGATGTTTTTAAACATTCAACACCTTTGTAAAAATGTCTGCTGTCATTTCTTCAGTAGGACAATATTACAGTTTCAAGATTCCTTGTTCCTGATGGTCTCTCAAAAAATTATATTTTACATCAATGTGCTTGGCTCTTGATTTAACTCTTTACATCTGAGCAAGAACAAGACATCCTTGATTGTCCTCATTCAATTTTGTTGGTTCCAACTGTGGTTGTCCTAAGTCTGTTAGCAATTGTCTTAACCACAGAATTTCTTGACTCGCATATGCTGCTGCAACGTATCCTGCTTCTGTTGAAACCAGCATTACTATTGACTGTTTCTTGTCCAACTTATTGGTCCACCTAAGAGAAAGAAAATATATCCACTGGTAGATTTTCTGTCAGTTGGATCTCCAGCCCAATCTGCATCAATTTATCCAGTTAAAATGCTGGTTTAAATCAGGTAATACCTGCACTCCAACTGCTTGAACTCGCTCACTGGCACCACTGCTAGTAAATTTGGGACCCTGTGTGATGGTCATCACAATAACACAACAAATAATAAGAAATAATGCATTTACTGCACTGAATGCCCGAATTCTATATGTATATTATACTATATAATATATGTGATAGACGGTTATACTTTTTTGAGACAGTATATTATACATGTAGAACTCGGGCATTCAGCGCAGCAAATCCATTATTTCTTATCCAGTAAAAATGCATTTATCACTTGTAGGTAGTTTCAGTTTAACATTGCTAGTTCCTTTCAAATAACGTATTCCTCTCTTCACGGCATCTGGCTTGGATACTTTTCTACTCAGAATTCCTACTGCTGCTGTGATGTCTGGCCTTGTAACAGTCGCTAGATACAGTAATTTTCCTATTGCCATTCTGCAGTCTTCATTATTTGGTAACACGTTTTTCTCACTATTTATCTCTTTAAGATAATTAGTTTCCATTGGAGATTTTTCTGGTTTTGCATCCTTTAATCCAAATTTTTCTGTTATGTCTTGAATCATGTGATTTTGATTCATTAGGAAACTTCCATCTTCTTCTCTTTCTACCTGTATTCCTAGGTATTGTTTCACATTTCTCAAGTCTTTGATCTCGAAATGTTGATTCAGGGTTTTTAGAATGTCTTCTTTATCCCTTTCTTTTTCAAAACAAATCAAACTGTCGTCAACATACAGTATATGAGTACATAGATCCATCTGTCAATTGGTCTTTTTCTGTACAGGCATGGCTCAGCTTTGCTTCTTTGAAATTTTTCATTTGTGAGCACTTTTGTGATTTTATCATTTCACGTTTTAGCTGCTTGTTTTAAACCATATATACTCTTCTGTAGTTTGCAAACCATGGTTGGGTTACTTTCATCTTTGAGTCCTGGAGGTTGTTCCATGTAGATATCTTCTGTTAAACTTCCTTTAAAAAATGCTGTCTTTACATCCACATGTATCAGTTCCGTTTGTTTCATTTCTGCAACTGTAAACAAATTTCTTAATGTAGTATGTTTGACAACTGGTGCAAATGTTTCATCATAGTCTTCTCCATATTTTTGAGAATATCCTTTAGCTATGAGTCTTGCTCGGTATCTTTCAGGTGTACCATCTGTTTGGTATTTTACTTTAAAAATCCATTTACATCCTTCTGGTAATTCTGTTAATGTCCATATCTAAGAGTCATGCATGGATTTCAATTCTGTTGCTTCTATTCATTTATTAGCTTCTTCTTTAGGGAGTTTAGATATGTCTTCCCAAGAGGTAGGCTCATAAATTTTACTTGTGCTTGCCTTGTACGAGAGACGTTTTGGTGGTTTTCCTTTGTTTTCTCTCATTGAACGTCTGTGTCTGCAGTTGTATTTCTTCACTTTCAGTATTCTGTTCTTCATCAATTTCAACTTCTTTCTCATCATATATTCCTTCAGTTATGTCATTACTGTTTTTCTCATTTTTTGTTTCAATTGAAATCATAGTGTCTTCATTTAAATCTTCAATGAATGTCACACTGTTACTCACCGTGACTCTGTCTGTTTTGGGATCTAGGATTCTGTTTCCTTTGCAATTTTCACTGTATCCAACGAATATTCCTTTCATGGACCTGTTTTGAAGTTTGGAACGTTTTTCTGTTGAAACGAATATGAAAACTTTACATCCAAAACTCATAAATGATTTACACTTGGTTTCATACCTTGCCACAGTTCATATAGAGCTTTCTTCAGTTTTCTGGAAAAAAGTCGGTTTTTCAGATATTTAGCTGTCGTTGCTACTTCACCCCAATATTTCTCTGGTAGTTTGGAATCTGTCAGCATACATCTTATCATTTCAGTTAGAGTTCTGTTTTTCCTTTCTGCTACTCTATTTTGTTCAGGTGTGTATGGAACAGTCTTTTGATGCTCTATTCCATTTTATCTTAAGTAGTTCTCTATTTTGTATCCTGTAAATTCACCTCCATTATCACTTCTGATGACAATTGGCTTCCTTTGAAATTTGTTATTCGATCTTGTTACGTAGTCTACAAGTTTATCAAAAACTTCACTTTTGTTCTTGATCAAGTATGTGACTGTGTATCTTGAGCAGTCATCTATGAAAGTCACCATGTATCTATTTCCTCCTGATGTAGTCACTTTCATGGGTCCACATACATCAGTATGCACCAAATCAAGTATTTTTATGCTTTTCGTTTCACTTTCTTTAGGAATAGATATCCTTGTGACTTTAGATTTTATACAACACTCACATCTTAAAGTAATTGAGCAATCAGATATCAATAGATCCTTTGTCAATTCTTTTCTTTGTAGTTCCCTTATATTTTCAGGGTGTCTGTGTCCTAAATGTCTATGCCACACGTGAATAGAATTCTTGTGATCATTTGTACATATCTTCATTTGTTTGTTTTTTTGTGTCTAGATGATATAATTGTTCATCTGTCTTGACATTGGTTATTACCTTGTTTCCTGCTAGAATTGTACATTCATTGTCTTTGAATTTTACAGTAAGTCCTATAGCTGTTAAACGTTTCACATATAATAATCCACCTTCCAATTTTGGAACATATAACACATCTTCTACAAGTATTTTTGAATCTTGTCCAAATTTGTTATAACAGTTTGCATGCCTTGTCCAACACATTATGCGGTTATTTTGCTTCCATCTGCAAGATAAATGGCTTCTTTCTTATCTAAATCAAGCTCAGTAAAGAAATTTCTGTTACTTGTCATGTGACTTGTCACTCCTAAGTCAATAAACCAACCGAGTGATGATTTCTTATCAGTTACTTTGAGTGTGCCATTCCAATTATTTTCACATGAATCAGAAATTGTGTTTTTCACCTTCTGTGTATTCTCTTTATGGTTTAATTTCTGTTGTTCTGCTTTCCATATAGTACAGTCTTTCTTTAAATTACCTTTTTTCTTGCATCTAAAACATTCTCTTGTCTCTTTATTATAGAGTTTTTTCAGTTCTGTAGCTTTAAGAGCATTTCCATTATCCTTTTCAGTAGAAGAATCATTTGTTTGTTCTTTCCTTCTCTGATATTCATCTATGAGTCTTGTTTTCACAAACTCCAGTGTAATGTCTGTTTCAGGAGTTGTCTCAAGTGCATTTATCAAAACTGTATACAAATCTGGTAAACTGCACAATAATATAGCTGCTACATGACCTTCTTTAATGTTTTCCCCAATTGATCTTAGCTGTGATATCACTTCCATCATGGAGAATATGTGCTTCTGCATGTCATTGTCTGCACTCAGTCTCATACTGTAAAGTTTTCTTAGTACAAATAACTTGTGATTTAAACTAGGTCTTTCATTTAACTTTCTCAGTGTTTCCCACATTCCTTTCGATGTATCCTCATTTCTTATGTGTATTAATTGAGCATCATCCACTAATAAGATAATGGTGGTTATTGCTTGTCTATTTTTCTTATTCCATGTCTGATTATCTTCATCAGGTCTATCTGTAGTGATTACTTCCCATAAATCATCCTTCGATAATAACATCTCTACTTTGAACTTCCATAACTCATAGTTCTCATCATTTAGCTTATGTACTGTGAGTTCCAGCTCTGTAATACTCATCATTTTAAATAATCTTACTTATTTGTAGAGTTGTTATGAAGAATTCTACTTCTTTATCAGTGTCCTGCTGAGATTTCCAGCATCCTGGGTGTCTGGGATTTTCTGTGCTTATCTCCAGAGTCTTCAAAATAAGAAAGAGAGGGGCGCAATGTGTAGAATTATCATGAACATAAACATTGGCAAGGAACAGGTGGTCGCTCACCTTCCAGGGTTGTGCAAGTGCTGCACAACCCAGTTATCAGCTATGTGATGGCCCCTGCTGTGTTAATCCTCCTGATATCACCGTCGCAGCTCCGGGTATAACTGCTGTCCGGTCACGTGATACGACTGCCTGAATTGCGTCACCGCAGGTCCTCCAGCGCTTGTCTCCTGTTGCCAGTTGACGCCAGGTCATTGCAGTGATATGGTGGTAGCGTGTCCAGCTGCTCCTGCCGCTTCTCTTCAGAGAGGGAAAGGGTATATTGTATATGGATACAAGCGGTCTATTAGAAGTGCTTTGGACACAGACTTTAGGAGGCTCAGATGATATTGAACAGACCTTTATTTGCTCCCCTCCACAGCTCCACAATGCGTTTCGATAGAAATGCTATCTTCATCAGGTGGAATCACCTGTCCCACCTGATGAAGATAGCATTTCTATCGAAACGCATTATGGAGCTGTGGAGGGGAGGATATAAAGGTCTGTTCAATATCATCTGAGCCTCCTGAAGTCTGCGTCCAAAGCGCTTCTAATAGACCGCTTATATCCATATACAATATCTCCAGAGTCTGGGCTTATCTTCAGTGTCAGGGACCATTAATACCTTTGTCCCTCCATTGCTAGGATCAGTGCCTTGATCTCTGCTGGGTCTGGGATTAGTGCCTGGATCCCTCTGGTGACTGGGATTATCAATATCTTGGTGCCTCTGGGCCCATAACCTGTTGCAGAGTGCAGTTTCTGAATCCCCACAGATGCAGTAGAAACCTTGCTGACCAAATGATTATGGGATAAACACAGGTTTACTTCTTATCTTGGTAACATGAGAATATAGGATAACAGAGCAGTCACTCCATGCTGCTGTAAACACAAACCAAAAGTATAATTAACAAGTACAATAGAGATTCCCTCCCCTACAACACAGCAAGTATAGAACTTTACTCAACATTACCATCTGCTGTCTGGTCAGTATAAAGTCCTCCTTTCCTCAAAATTAAGTCCATAGCTGTTGCATATGCTAACAGTCTGAGGAATGTACTGCCACACTGAATGCACTTGGACATGGAAATCATCAAGATCCACTGCTGGCAGTGTTGAAAACTGATTCCTGGGACACTTTGGAGAAATAATCAATGGTTCTCCAATTGATTCATTCTGTACTACAACGAAATTGGGCATCACATACGAAGTCTCAAGAGTCAAACAGTTTACAAAAAACCTTCATAAGGTGTTTGCGTGGCATGGGGTTCAAAACAGATGTCAAGCTGGAGGTGTTCTATTGATCTCATACCCACTGTCTTAAATTCTATCTTTGTACATAGAAAGATGGCAATGGAGGCTGGAATGAAGATCTATACTCTTCAACGAAGAGCCTTCATTTGTCTTGGATGCAATGATAGCTCGTGATTGGTCTGGAGACCACGAGCTGATGATTGGTATGGAGACCACGTGGGCAAAGCCATTAATTAGCCTTTATGAGGAAACATCACACAAGGCGCATTCCTGATATTATGGTATGGGGTGGCATAATGTATGGTAGCAAAATCATTTATTTTTAACTCAAGGTTATGCTAATAGCAAGGAGTCCATTTTGAGTTTGGTCATGTGGCCAGTGGTACTGCCTCCATAGTGTCCCAGGAGAAGGTAGCATAGAGAGAACTGGTACCTAGAGAGAAACCTGTGCGAGGTGACTCACAGGACCTGCACCCAATGTGACTCAGGCTGTCACATGGTGCAAGGTCCTAGAAGTACGAGGAAGAAATCACTGGAGTCTACCGAGGGCTTACCGGTGAGCGTGAAAAAGCTCACTGTGGGATTGCGGGGGAGGGTAAGAAAATGTGTATGTGTCTCTGTCTGTGTCCTCTAAAAATTGAACAAAAAAGTGGCACAAACGAATGATGCATTTGTCATGCTTTTTGCAAAAATGGATCAATGAAAAATGGAGCACAAACGCTCAGTCTGGATTCAAGATTTGACTCACCTTCCACCATCTTCATCTTTTATCGCTTCTGCTCTGGTCAGTCTCCTGCGATTTGTGACCTGCTGGCAACTCCAGTGTTTAATGGAGCGTAGAGAAAATCACAAATCAATACATCTCCATGAGAGCCTCATTCTGGTTCTCATGGACTTGTATTAAGAACTTGCTACGTGACTTCTGATTTGCAACCAGTCAAGAGTTATGGGCACAAGATGGTACCACGGGACCAGAGCAATGCAGAAAAAAGGTTAAAACACCAGTGGGTGAGTATAAGATAGAGTGCAGGGGAATTAGATGCAATAAACAACTCCTGTGGTGAAAAAAATTTGATCGAGTGGTGATTTAATAATACCAAATAGGTGACACCTCGACCCCTGGCACTTCAACTGGTTCACTTTGGTTAGCTCCAGTGGTATAATTGTAGACAGTGAATGGAGCCAAACAACACAGTGCTGTTCACTGTGTAATGACAC
This sequence comes from Allobates femoralis, assembly GCA_033576535.1. NCBI lineage: Eukaryota > Metazoa > Chordata > Amphibia > Anura > Aromobatidae > Allobates > Allobates femoralis. Next base: position 145,018,884 of record JARQOC010000003.1, read on the forward strand.
TGTAGCTGAGCTCATATTATATTTGCAATAGATCAATCTCTCCCTGCCTAAATCTGCAGCTTGACCTTAATAAATAGCTGCAGCATTGTGAGTGGTTAGTGTGGTCTGACTCGAAATCTTGTGCGTGCACCGTATCTCCCTTCTGTGAGCAATGGCTTCAATTGACTTACTTTGCTCATCAGTGAGGTGGGTGGCCACAGTAGGGTCAGCAAAACATGCCTAGAAGAGTCTTCAGTAAAGCATCACACACTGCTGCTGCCCATCAAGGTCAACAGGGCAATAGGATTGCCAGCTCACTTTTGAGGACTGGGATTGCCAGCTCATTTCCACAATGCAGCATAATTGATAGTCTCAACATTCCATAATTGATTTGGGGCTTACATAAAATATCTGATATTTGATGTAAAATAATGAACAAACTACACATTGGGAGACGTTATTCCACAATCATCCAAGTTGAGTTACAGTAATATTGCAAAAATATATAGCACTTCCAAGTCAGTGACATTAAATTAGCTCAACAATATCTACTGCTTTGCTTTTTCTTACCATCTTCTCAATTAGCCATTAAAAGGTATCAACCATTGAGGACTCTCAGATTCTAATATTTTTCTATCTACTGGCTAACACGGTACAAATATTTTTTACCTTTATTTTAACTAGAGATGAGCCACCACCTTAGTGTTCGAATTCGATTCGGTTCACCGAATTGGGCGTTTGTTCATCGCATGTTTTTCGAATGTTTGTCGAACACCGTCAAATGCCATTGAAAACAATGGCAGCCAAACACAAACACATACAAACACATAGAAGACACATAGAGAACACCTTCTAAAGTGTCCAAAAGGTGACAAACTACTCAGAAGATACAACAAACATATGGAAAAGTGAAAACTACATATAAAAATGCGAAAAAAAAAGAGATAGATAAGTAAAAGGGGGAGGAGACACAGATATAGGCATGTCTTGCTCTTCCCAAATCAGTTTTTACTACAGTAGCTATAAGGCATCATGCACACGATGAGTAGTTGTTGAGTTTTACTTCAGTATCTGTAAGGCCACGTCAAGAAGATGAGTATTTGGTGCGTTTCACTTCAGCATCTGTAAGGCCATGTGCAGATGATGATTATTTGGTGTGTTTTACTTGACTATCTGAAACGTTCAAACAGAAATGGTGTCAACGGTCCGCGCTGCTGCTTTAATAAATGTACTCGAAAAGCATTGCTTTCTCCATCTCCTTCTTTATTCCTCCATAAACCAACGTGTTTTGGTGCAACCCTCGCACCTTCCTCAGGGACCCTGAGGAAGGTGCGAGGGTTGCACCGAAACGCATTGGTTTGTGGAGGAATAAAGAAGGAGATGGAGTACATATATTGAAGCAGTAGCGCGGACCGTTGACACCATTTCTGTTTGAACTTCTGTTTTTCCCGTGGTTGCGAGGCAGTGGCGGTTCTGCAGCAGCTGCCATCTAAAGCGCTCAAGCTGGTTGTGGGTTACGCAACCTGAAAAGGTGAGTGTGACCCTTTACGACTGTTACCCCTCGGGGTCTGCCGCCCGTGTCCGCGGCCTGCTGCCCTTATTCCCTCGGCTCCTATCGCTCCGGTCCGGCCTCAAGGATTCCGGGTGTCGTCCGTCCGACGACGGCTCCGGGGCGCTGGCAGCCGCCGCCCGCGGATCGGTCGGGTAGCGTCTTCCTTACCGTATGCTCCCCGGGTACGCGCACCTGTCCCCAGCCGCAGGGGTCCAGCACCCTCTGCTTGAGCAACACTGCTCCTCTCACTTCCGGTACCACTGCTTGAGCACATGAAACTGTCTCCAAATCAGTATCTGCTGGAGAGACTGCAGGGATCTTGCTCCTCCCCTCAGCCAATCACCATGCCTCTGTGTCCTGCCAATCAGGACTGCCCTGCTCTGATATAACCTCCTGTTTCCAATCAGTCGGGGCCAGGGCAACTTCTCCCTAGTGGAGCTGCCACTTCTGGTCTGGTCAGGTCGCTCCTTATTTGGTCTGTTACCTGATTTCTCTGTGTTACCTCCTACAGATCTCTGCCCTGCCGGCTCCTTGCTGACCGCCGTGTTCCTGGCTGGTTTCCTGGATCTCTCCAAGCTGATCGCTGTTTCAAGCCTGGCTCTGGATCCCCTGTGTTCCTGGATCCCCTGTGTTCCTGGATCCCCTGTGTTCCTGGATCCCCCGTGTTCCCGGTTTCCCGTTTCTTGTTGTAAACCTTGCTGTTTTGTTACCAACGTCGCCTGGGGTCGGTTGAACACTCGTGTCCGCTTCATTGGCCCCTCCGAGGTTGGTACCGGCGGGACCCCTGTATAGGGGTTAAGCGCTCCGGGGCCTCCTTCGGTGGGTTTCCAGTGCTGCGACCTTGTGGCTCTCCCCAGGGGCGTGGGGTCTTGTGTTGTTGTTAATAAACCTGTTGACTCTACGGTACTTGTCCGCCTCTCTATCACCCGGTATCAGCATCCGCTTTACGCGGTCCAGTGGGTTCACGTGTGGGGTCCGTCAGTAGGACGTGACAACGACCTTTGTGAATTGTGTGTCTCTTGTGATAAGGCACCATCTGCACCGCTTGTGTCTCCTTTATTGTAGATTACTTCACTATCTGTAAGGCCATGTGCAGATGATGTTTATTTGGTGCGTTTCACTTAAGCATCTGTAAGGCCATGTGCAGATGATGATAAATTAGTGCGTTTTACCTCAGTATCTGGAAGGCCTGTGCAGGCGATGAGTATTTGGTTCAGTTTTTAACACAGCATCTGGAAGGCCTCGTGCACATGCTGAGCAATGTGTCACATTTAGGGGACTACAACAAGAGTCTCCATTTTTTCCAAAAACTTGGGCCCAGACACCACTTCAGTGGCATCAATTGCCCCACAGTTGCAAGCTGAAAATGGTTGGTGAGGTGACTTTCATGCAGCACATTCCAAAATCCACAAGCCTTTAGTCTCCCCATGTTATCTGTAAGATTTGTCACCAAAATGTAAGTAGCGGCCAAAAAATCTGGGTAATTATGAAGACAGCAGGAGAAGGGGCTGCTGTTCAAGTCTTGCCATACCCACGAGTTGTGCGTCTATCTCCTCTGATTGTAGAAGTTCCTCCACTGCTTCTGCCTCCTCAACCTCGTCTCGGTCCTCCACCTGCACCCAAAGCCTGTCTGGTAATGCCACCCTTGTTGCAGCAACTGTGGCAGCACCGACGAGCCCTGGTGCAATACGTCATGACGTATAACCTGGGCCTACGAGATCCAGAGGTGGGGCAAATCACACTGCTGGAGTGGTCTGAAATGAAGGACCTATGCACCATTCTGTACAGTATTGAAATGTCTACAAAGATGTTTAGTGATGATTATGCCATTATCAGCATGACTATTCCCATCATTTACATGCTGGAGCACACTTTGGATCTGACTCCAAAAGCTTCTGGGCATCAGTGCAGATCATTACCTCGTCTTGACTCACAAAAGCTTTTGAGCAGACCTCTGATTCCCAGGCTGTAGTATGAGTGAAGAGCGATGCATAGTCAACCATCTGTGTTACCCCATACTCAGATGGGTGGCTCGAGACTTGTGAGCTGTGTGGAAGCAAGTAGGATTGTGGTGACACCTCTGGTGTATTTGTGAAGTAGAAGTTGAGGTGGAGGAGAGCCCACTTGCTGAAGCACTTGCTATCCATTCAAGTGCCTGCTCTTTTTGTGCCTCATCTAGAATTGGTATTGATCGTCATCTGAGTCGTGTCCGTACGAAAGGGATCATATCAGAATCTCCACGGATAGAAGTAGACATCTTACTTTGGCTGGAAGATGCTCTTTCTTCAGCAGATGTTACTATTGCTTTCCCACCTACCCCACGGACACAAACTGTTTTTTCCCTTTCCACCACGCCTATTCCCCCTTCCACAAGCAGCAGGCCTTTTGCCACTCATTTTGTATGTGAACAATTTGGCAACTCTGATATTCTGATGGAAATTGAGCACAGCTGATTGGCCAGACAGTGGTACTAGGCACAAAAAATTACGTTTGCTTGTTCCAGTAAAAAATTATTAGAATGAACTACACTCAAGGTGTATTTGGTTATATTAAACGTGGCCTACAGTAAAGGTTTGGTCAACACTGCTTTTAAGCAAAAAATGACAGGTTTGCTTGTTGCAGTAAAAAATTAGTAGAATCAACTACACTGGAGGTGTAGCTTCTCTCACAAGTGGGCTACACCACTGTGGGACACTGCTAGTCTGCTACTAGCCCGAACAAAGTGCCTGGACTAGCTGCAGCAAACAAAAAAAATGCCTAATTAAGGCAGCTGGTGTAGCTTTCTTCACAGCAGTGCTACACTACCTGCCCTAATGGATTCAAAGAGCTATATTACTGTGGCCAGATGCTGTGAGAAAGACTTGCACAGCACTGGCACACACCTGACACACACCTGCCTGGCAAAAACTAATAGAGACTGCTCTAACCTAGCCCTGATAAGGGCTACAATTAAAACTAGTCCCTGCTTCTATGAAGTAGCCCTGAAAAGGACTGATAGGGTATGTGCACATCAGTCGGTTTGTGGGCTGCTTTTGGACGTTTTCCGTCGGCGTTTTCCGCTCCGTTTTATGTTAATTTATGTTAATCCAACCCTGCGGTTGGATTAACATGCTAGTCAATGGATTTTCGAAAATGCTGTGTACATTACAACGTTTTTCGTCTGGTCGTTTTCAGTGAAATCTGGGTTTTTCCAGCGTTTTACAAATATAGAGCAAGTGACTTCTTTTGCGCGTCTTTCCAGCGATTTCCGCCGTTTTTGGAATCATTGGAGCGAATGGAGCTGTGCAAGGCCGTCGAGAAAACGTCGGCCAATCGAAAAACGGCGTTTTTTGGACGGAAAACGCCGACCAGAAACAGGAAGCAGGAAGCTGGAACAGGACCAAAAACAACAACAAGGCACAACGATGGCGTGGTATCGGAGGATGCAGATCAATGTGCCCCGTCTGCTGACTCTGGTAAGTATGTACATCACCAGCCAAAGCATGTGCCAGCCCTAGGGGGACTTGTGCCAGGCCTGGGGGTATATGGGGATGCCCACAGGGGACGTGTGCCTGCCCAGGGGTATATGGGGATGCCCACAGGGGACGTGTGCCTGCACAGGGGTATATGGGGATGGCCACAGGGGACGTGTGCCTGCACAGGGGTATATGGGGATGGCCACAGGGGACAAGGGCCTGCACAGGGGTATATGGGGATGGCCACAGGGGACGTGTGCCTGCACAGGGGTATATGGGGATGGCCACAGGGGACGTGTGCCTGCCCAGGGGTATATGGGGATGGCCACAGGGGACGTGTGCCTGCACAGGGGTATATGGGATGGCCACAGGGGACGTGTGCCTGCACAGGGGTATATGGGGATGCCCACAGGGGACGTGTGCCTGCACAGGGGTATATGGGGATGGCCACAGGGGACGTGTGCCTGCACAGGGGTATATGGGGATGGCCACAGGGGATGTGTGTCTGGCCAGGGGGGAAGGGATGGCCACAGGGGACGTGTGCCTGCACAGGGTATATGGGGATGCCCACAGGGGACGTGTGCCTGCCCAGGGGTATATGGGGATGGCCACAGGGGACGTGTGCCTGCACAGGGGTATATGGGGATGGCCACAGGGGACGTGTGCCTGCACAGGGGTATATGGGGATGGCCACAGGGGACGTGTGCCTGCACAGGGTATATGGGGATGGCCACAGGGGACGTGTGCCTGCCCAGGGGTATATGGGGATGGCCACAGGGGACGTGTGCCTGCACAGGGGTATATGGGGATGGCCACAGGGGACGTGTGCCTGCACAGGGGTATATGGGGATGGCCACAGGGGACGTGTGCCTGCACAGGGGTATATGGGGATGGCCACAGGGGACGTGTGCCTGCCCAGGGGTATATGGGGATGGCCACAGGGGACGTGTGCCTGCACAGGGGTATATGGGGATGCCCACAGGGGACGTGTGCCTGCAGAGGGGTATATGGGGATGCCCACAGGGGACGTGTGCCTGCACAGGGGTATATGGGGATGCCCACAGGGGACGTGTGCCAGCCATAGGGCACCTCTGGCAGCCCTAGGGTCATGTTGATTACATGGGTGAACGTGGGCCAGCCATAGGGCAGTGTTCACAGCCCTGGGGAACTTGTGTCAGCCTTGGTTGCCGTGTTACATGACAGGGCTCTTACCTCTGCACTTGGCCAGACACCTAACCAACAGGGCTGGGCCAAGTTGCGCAGGGATGATCTCAATCTCCACTGGGACAGTAGGCCACAGCAGGCCAGAGTGTTTTTTTACGGATGCAGTGTAGGGGGACCGGACAGTATTGCACCTTAGTAACCAGTGTTTCAGCCCTGAAGCAGTGGAGGGGGTCAGGGCAGTATGCCTGGAGCAGGAGACCAAGCTGCACTTTGTGTAAAAATGTTTCTGTCCCTTTTTTACTTTGAACCGGGATTTAAATTGACCACCTTTGTGTCTTGTAGATCGAAGCACACCCTGATATCTGGGATGCTGCGTGTCCCGCGTACAGTGACCGGCAAAAAAAAGCCCAATCATGGACATCAATCTGTCGGCAATTATACAGGGAATTTGATGAGGCGGAGCGTGATCTGCAAAATATCATAGGTACCATATATACACGTGTCTAAGGTGTTTTTGTTATCCACATATTTTGTGTTCAAAGTCTACTCCTCAGCTTTGACAATGGTCAATACGGTAGCTGTGTGCTGTGTCCATGCCTGTGGAGGAAGGAGTAGGCGTGGAGAGGTAGCAGAATGAACATCCCCGTTACGTGATTTTGAGAATGCACTGGTTCCCCCTCTCAATCAGCAACAGGGTGAAACAGTGCATAAATGCATTTTACTAACACAAATGATGGCAATTGCCTCCCCTGCTTGAATGTCTCCCCCCCCCCCACCGTATGCTAGGATTCATATCCTCGGTCTTCACCACATGTGCATCTTCATCCGTGCTCCCGTCATGCTAGCATACGGGCTGATGTGACCGGCATGTTGCATGACGTCCTCGCAATCAAAGTGATGGTGAACCAGCCTCACGCCGTGATCTTGGAGCACGTCATCAACGATGAACCTGCACGCACAATAAAGAAGAAGACCTAGGATGCTGATTTAAGCAGGCGGGGGTGATTCAAAGCATGTGTTCAAGTGACTGCATTTTGGGGATGCATGTTTTACACCTTTGGGGCCGCAAGAACATACCACCACTGGGACGGATGTTTAATGAAACTGGTGATGCTGCTGTATACACCAACGTGGAGGCTGCTGTCTAGGACGGCTTGGTAGGCCAGAACCCCTTTGCTGGGCTCAAGACTCGCCTTAGACAATAGTCAATCTGTTAGTGAATGTTTTTTTTTATCAAAGTAGGGTGGGCGCCTTAGACGTGGTTAGCTACCTTTTTTTTTTTTACATTTTTGAAAAAAAAAAAATTACACTCTCTGTGCTTTCCTTTATAGAAGATGATGTTAAAAAAAGGTGGAAGTCAGTGCGGGACGCTTTCACCAAATTCCTTGCAAAGAGTGAAAAAAGTGGTGCTTCCCCACCAAAGAAGAAATGCCCATTTTACAATGAGCTACTCTTCACCCTCACCAGTCGCACTCTGCGCCCGTAAGTACTTAGATTTCAACAGTTGTATAAATAATCGACAGCCAATAGCATGAGGACATGAGTGACAATACAGCATCAGCGAGCATGAAGGCTGGCGGAAAGACCAGTGCAGGAGGAGTGGGAGATTGTGGGACACCATGCGTAGTATTCTGTCCTTACCCATGCGTGGCTGTGTCGGCTGCGACTCCCAATATGACAGATGGCCAGTACATCTTGAACGGGTTTTTTTTTTTTTTTAAATAACAAAAAGAGGAAGGACATTGTAGTAGTGCCCTTATGGAAAAAATTATAATTTGAACAGTCCAAGGCTATAAAAATTCCACATTCCATCCGCCCTTAACAATGAAAGTCTGGTCAGGATAGCTATGTTCGTATTAAATATGTACCTTGTAATATGTAAGCACTCACTAAAACCAGATTTTTATTTTTGCAGAACGGAGGGCAATATAACTAGGCCGACCAATGTCGCCGAAGCGTCCGTGACGCCAACAGATGACGAAGCCGTGTTGAATTTGAGTGGATCGACCACAACTTCCTCTCCAAGTATTTCAATAGAAGGGGATGCGGCCAGTCAAACCTCATGTTCCCTTTCAGGAGCTGTGGGTGCAACATCTACTGTAGAGGCTTCGAGTACCATGAGATCCCCAACCACAACCCACACAGCATACACACGTAGGGGCCAAAAACAACAAAATAAACAGCCACAGTCCCAGTTTGCTCAGGAGGCCATCAACCTCTTGAAAAGAGCAGAACAAGAAGACCGGTATGATAGAGCGGGGTCACATGTAGCTGATTGTCTACGGGAAATTGGGCCAGATCGGGAGGCATCCTTTCTGTCAGTGGTGTATATATTAATAGATTACTACCGTGCAAAGAAGCCAATTCCTAGTGCGGTCACTATTATAAATAGCATCTCCCAAGTATTTGAACCTCCAAGGGATCTTAGTAGCGTCACCAATCCAGCCACATCCAATGTAGGTCCCCCACAAATGGCATGGATGAGTCAGGATCAACATGCTTTTCGGGCGCGCCAGCAGGTGCAAGGGGAAAAATACACATCTTATAGGGCACAATTACACATGGACGACAGCTCGGCAAGTGTTCAAATGTCGGGCCAACCAATGTTTGGAGGAGATGGGTCTCCTCGTCAGTATACACCCTTGAATTGAATGTCATTTGATATTCTGCATTTGTCATGTGAGATAGTTGATCATGTTTATACCTTCTTTTCTTTTACAACACTCCGGTTTTACAGAGTGTCAAAAAGACAGACAGATGTGTATTGTCAGGTCTAAGGCATGTTCTCTGCCTCTATGTGTGTCTTTTCCTTTATTTTGGATCTGTCACCAATGTTTTGTGTGAACAAGTTTAGTTCTATTGTGCTAAAAATAAACAACGATTTTGAACGTTTCTTTGCCTTTTTAATTCCATGTATTTAGAATCCACATTTTAGCCTTTAAATGACAGTTTTCTCTGTCCAAAAATTAAAAAAAAAACAAATATGAACATTGTAATTAAATTTGTTAGATAAATGAACGGGATGTGCACCACACTATCCATGGGATTCATCATCCAAGGTGAGGTTGCTCTTGGGTAACCATTGTTGGTGGGTAATATGGGGTGGTTAACTAGCTGCTCAATCCAATCCTGTATCCCTGAAAAATCGGTCCAAACATCCAAGAGCGTTTGTGTCTTCAAGAACCTGTGTCAGTCTTCAAGGGATCACCTCCAAAATGAAATCTACATCTTCAATTTAGGGTAGGAGTTGGCACATGGCTAGCGCTGTACTGCCAGGACACAGCACCTTCAGGTGTCATGAAATAGTCCGCAAAGGTGTCTCTTACAGCCAAGGCATAATTTGGTGGGCGACCCAAACCCCAATTGATAGCTGTCTGTAATAAAGGCAGCTGCAATCCTTCCATGTGCTCGGTTCCATATTGTCGACCGAAATTATGAAGGACGCAGCATGCCTTTATTACAGAATCAATTGTGTTTGGGGACACCTGAATGGCTGAATGCAAGACCCTCCACTGACTAGTCATGATACCGAAGGTGCATTCCACGGTACGGCGTGCCCGGCTTAGCCGATAGTTGAAGACCCTACGACGGTCATCCAGTCCCCTACGTGGGTATGGGCGCAGCAGGTTCGGCATCAAAGGAAAAGCCTCATCCGATACCATCACGTAGGGGACTGCATCCGTGGAACCGGGCAAAGGGCTATCAGCAGGTAAGGTCTGTTGATCTTGGAGTACTTGCAGGCCAATTTGTGAGTTTCTCAACACACGAGAATCCCCTGTACTACCATAGGCACCAACATCGATGGCAACAAATCGGTAATGAGCATCAGCCACCGCCATCAGGACCACCGAAAAAAACTTCTTGTAGTTATAGAAGCGTGATCCTGATCGAGGAGGCTGTTTCACACGGATATGTTTGCCATCAACTGCACCTATGCAGTTAGGGAAGTTGGCCACAGACTGAAAGCCTGCCGCTACCTGCAACCAAGTCTCCTCGGTTGGAGAAGGCATCACTAATGGCTGCAACTGCTCCCAGATGACAGTGCACGTCACCTTTACAATCTGTGAAATGGTGCTTTTTCCCACCCTAAACTGAAGATGTAGCGACCCATAGCTCTCCCCAGTAGCCAGGAATCTGAAGAAAAAAAAAAAAAAAGGAAAGCATTAATCAAAAGTATGTATAGTAGCTAAAAATAAAAGGCATGGGAGCAGGCAAAGACAAAATGTTGCGAAAATAGCAATTCCTAATTTTTAGCAAAATTAATGCTTCAAGTAAAATGATGGACACATTTTTCCGTGATACATTATTGGCTAATTTCCAGCATGTGTTGATGATGTTAGGTCAAGAAAATACTTTTGGCCTATTTTTAAAACTTCATTTTAGCCAAAAAAAGGTTCCTGGTGTGTGCCTTCACTGATTTATTTGCGTTAGCCTTGTTGTTTGCCCAAAAATACACAGCATCATATCCCAATTTCGCAACATGAAGTCCTCTGTACATCGTCCAGATTGGGTTCATATCTAAATGGCCTCAAATTGGCTAGTAACAAAATCTGGTGGATATGTATTTCGTGGTCCATAAATTACACTGATACAATTGCCATGTGACAAAAGGTCATAGGGTGTTAAACGTCAGCCCCGATACTGTGACATCACCCAAGGTCCTACTCTGAAGTACAATACATTGGCAGACAGCGAGAGGACAACGCAAGCCACGCACATCAACCGTTAACCGCCATGCAACAGCGGGTGATCAGGTACAGTTGACAATGAAATTTGAATAAATTTAATATCAGGAGGACAGGGTAAAGGAGGGGGATAATTGTTTGAGATGAGGGGTCCCCACAGGGAACTTGAGGGGGCCACATAGGGGACATGAGGTGGGACACACACAGTGTGGTAGAGGGTGAAAAAGCCGTGTGATGTGGGGGACACACAGGGGAGATGTTTGTGAGCACCAGTGTAGAACAGCTGTGTCAGTTGCCAGCAAATGATCTTGCAGAATGTCCGAGCATAAATCAATTTATAATCTCACGGAATAAATCAGTTGGGATACTATGCTGTCCTATTAAAATAGGGACCACTTACCTTAATGTGATGAGGAGCCTTTCCTCGGCTCCTATAGCATTACGGAATCGTGTGTTCTGGAGGGTCAGCTTACTACGTACAAGCTGCAAGAGCTCATCAAAAGCAGCGATGGTCAGCCGGCAAAAGGAGACAAATTTTTCCGTATATCTAAACCCCCAAAAAAAAAAAAAAAATTGAATACTATTGAACAGAAATAACAAGCCCTTGTACAATAACATTGACATAAGGCATTTTCCTTACTTTGGGATTAAATAGTGTAATTGTGGACGTGCCTGATCAAGAGCCACGCAACACACAAAGCATTTTGAGCAAGGTGTAGTCTGCAAGGCGTTGCAGGGGCACAAAGAATGTAGGTGAAGAGGCCATTGCGCATTGGTCGCCCCGCAACCAACCGTCGATACACGATCGGCGTGTACAAAATTACAAACAAGGAACGGCCATGAATTCCTTTCGACAACGCAAGGTATGTGTATGTGAATTGAGACGCTATTTTGGTTGGGCGCTGTGTGCTTACGCAAAACAAGCCGAATGGCGCCTCACTTCCAAAAAAAGGAGAGAGCGTTTTTTCAACATAGGCATGACTGGGCCCTTGTTTGGATTTTGTCACACGCCGATGTGCTACCACGAGTGCTTGCTGTACCATTATAAGCTAAATTTACAAATGTGACGGAGAGATCGTGTCTGCCATTCGTCCTATCAAGCTATCCAGAGATCGATCTCTCTATCTAGCTATCTTGCTGTGTATGTATTAATTGATCTATCTATATCTCCAGTTCAAAAATTAAGTCTTCATACAAACCCAAAAAGATGAGTTAAGACTTTGTTGACTAGATGTATTTTGTTTGGCGAAATTTGGCGCATCGGCCTTTCTCCGTCCATCTCTCTACCCCTCTCTCGCTCTCCCTCCCTCTCTCTCCCCCTCTCCCTCCCTCTGTAACCCCCCCCTCTACCCATATTGTAGCCTCACAATTATTTCCAATCGGCCTCACAGACATTTACAATTATAAGAGCAGAGACGTTCAAATTTGGGAGTATTGGGGTTACCTTCGTAAGTCTTGGTACAGCTGGCCAAAGTGCCCCTTAGTTTCACGGGTCTGTAGGAGGGGATGCACCCACATTCTGGGAGGTTGCTGGACCTGTGTAAAAGGAAAGCAAGCCAACAATGAACTATCAAACCATCAACAAACAGACTACGACCCACAATTAAACAGCAAAGGCCCATGTGACATAATAATTTTGCCATGAGACATCGACTTGATGATGCTGGGGGCCATACACATGCTTGGGTATGTGGGTTTTCCAAGAGGAACAGCAGCTAATGATGATGCGTCAAATTAACTAACCCAGCCACCCCCTGACACTATATGGCGCTTATGTGCTCCCAAAATTTAACACAACATGCCTGATTTTACATTCCAAAATAAACATATATCTTACAGGCCGGGACAAATCATGCGGCTGGACATAAATGTTTAAGTGTAGCTTTGGCTTACCTCATCATCATCCTCTTGCTCACATAGGAGCCAGTCGAGTATGGCGAGAAGCAAGACCTGTTGGTATGGCCTCCGCAGGCGCAAACGACGTGTTCGCGGCATGTTGTATAGCAAGGTGATGCCTGTATGTAGCAAAATGCCTCACACAACTTGGTCACAATTATTATTTTTTTTTTTTGGAGAGTGGAACAGGAAGTGATGAAAGAATGTTTTTTTTTTTTGGTCCTTTTGAAGGCAACTTTATGTGTAGACTCAAATCATCCAGTGGCAAAAAAACCCAGTTTTCAAAAACGCCAAGAAAACCGCCGAGAAACCGCCGAGAAAAACGCTGTAAAAACGGACGGAAAACGAGCAAAAAACGAGCAAAAAACCTGGACACTGCTGAGCACAGAAAACTCAGTTTCTGCCAGTGTCCACCGGTTTTAGGACGGTCTGCAAAGATGCAGAAACGTCAGATGTGCACATAGCCATAGACTACTAGTCCCTAGTCCCTATTCCTAATCGCTACTCCTATGGAGCAGCTCTAAAAAGGGCTGATATTACTAGTCCCTACTCCCTAAACCTATCTATCTAACTTTGTATTCGCTCACTAGCTGACTGAGAGAACACACTTTAGTTTGCACTGTTTAGCGGTCGCACACAGCAGCAGCCGCGGGTGCCGTCTAACACCTGCAGCAGCTATCAGCAAAATGGTAGCGATCTTTAAGATGGCCGGGTTTTATAGGGCTAGGACATGTGACAGACACAGCCAATGATGACATTAATTGTGTAAAAAAATGCACTTTGCAGTGTGGCACTGTGATTGGCTAGCAGCCTGAACCGCCCCACTGTACATGCTTTAGGAGAAAAAAAAAAAAGTGCGCGACCGTATTGCTGCAGCTCTGATACAACTTCCCCTGCACAATATACACACAAACTGGATATGAACAGTCATTTGCAGTATTAGGGCTAGGTTTAGGGTTAGGAAGCTTTTGGTGATCGAAGCCTTATCGAACATATACTAGAACTGCCGAATTTAAAGCAAATTGTTCTAATTCGGCGAATGCCTCGAACACCGCCAAAAACAGCTTGAATGTGAGATTGGCGAACAATTCGAATTGAACATCGCTCATCTCTAATGTTAACATTAACCAAGCTGATGAGCTGACGCAAGGAATAAAACTCTCAGAACAGGTACTACAATTTCAAGAGTACCCTCTTATAGACAAATGTAATTTATAGTACCGGTCTTCTCATAAGGGGCAAATAAACCTTTGGGCAGTGGCGTAACTTCAGGCCCAGGGGCCCCGATGTAAATGCTCCAAAGGGGCCCACAATTATTGCAAATCTTTAATAGTATTAGTCTTTCTATAGGGCAAAGGGACTTTGGGGGGCCCCTAGGCTGCAGGGCCCAGGTGCGATCACAACCCCTACACCTGTTGTAGTTACGTCCCTGCCTTTGGGGTTCTTTACTCTAGGACAGATGCAAATATAAAACCTACAATAGGAATCCCTATAACAGGTAAATGGATATGGGATGTAATGGTATATAGTAACTGTTTGCTATATTGGAAGAGCTGTGATTTCTGGGCACATACCGTATATACTCGTGTATAAGCCGACCCGTGTATAAGCCGACCCCCCTACTTTTTCCCCCAAAACCTGGGAAAACCTATTGACTCGTGTATAAGCCGAGGGTAGACCCCAGCACAGGTATACAGCCTCCAGCAGTGTGGTATACAGCAGCCCCAGAGGTATATACAGCAGCCTCAGTGGTAGTATACAGCAGCAGCCCCAGTGGTATATACAGCAGCAGCCCCAGTAGTTAGTATACAGCAGCCCCAGAGGTATATACAGCAGCCCCAGTGGTAGTATACAGCAGCAGCCCCAGTGGTATATACAGCAGCAGCCCCAGTAGTTAGTATACAGCAGCCCCAGAGATATATACAGCAGACCCAGTGGTAGTATACAGCAGCCCCAGTGGTATATACAGCCCCAGTGGTAGTATACACGCAGCCCCAGTGGTATATACAGCCCCAGTGGTAGTATACAGCCCCCCCATCAGTATACAGCAGTCCCAGAGGTATATACAGCCCCAGTTGTAGTATACACGCAGCCCCAGTGGTATATACAGCCCCAGTGGTAGTATACAGGCCCCCCCGCCTTGTGCACAAACCTGTAAAGGAAGAGATTAGTATACTTATCACTGTCCCGCTGCTGCTGTCCCGCCACCGCCATCGCGCTCCTCCATCTTCTTCTGGTTTCCTCCTCGGTCATGCAGACAATGACGTCATTGCCTGCGCCGACCAGAGGAAGGCGGAAGCAGACGGAAGAAGACGGAGGACCGCGATGACGGCGGCGGGACAGCGGCAGCGGGACAGTGATAAGTATACTAATCTCTTCCTTTACAGGTTTGTGCACAAGGCAGGGGGGCCTGTATACTGATGGGGGCGGGCCTGTATACTGTATACACTGTACACAGTGTATACAGTATACAGTGACTCGCGTATAAGCCGAGGGGGGGGACTTTTCAGCCCAATTTTTGGGCTGAAAAACTCGGCTTATACCCGAGTATATTCGGTATCTTATATTTGTAGATACATGAATGGATGCCATGTCTGTCTGCTATGTAAAGAATACAGAATGAGAATAAAAACATAACTATGTAGAATACCTTATATGCCATGTGCCTTGTTTGATTATTTTTTCTTGATGACTGGAACTATCATTATTTTAGCCTCAGAACTATTAATACTAGTATCTGTATTTTCCGAGTCTGCGCCCTTCACACTTTAATAACTTAGACCTCGTTTTTTGTGATTTTGAATAATACCTTAAAGTTCAGAAATTACATTATCTCCTTAAACTGGTGAGGTTGCATTTTACTTTATTCTACAGATTTGTCAAGAAAGTAAATCATTTTAGGGATTAACGTTGGATTTGTCAGCTCAAATTGACAGAAACAATACAAACAGGATACAGTGCAAAATAAGTAGGGGAAAGCGATATATGACCCTTGAGTATTACCTTTAATTTGTGGCTAATATCTCACATATATTACTTGTTTCTATAGTAAACATATAAATACCTCAGAGAGAAATCAGGGCCTTCCATTACCATTATTACATACCTCTGTATTAGCTGCGTTGCTATTGTACTGTAATTAAACTTTTAGCATGCACTTTTGTCCTTAGAATGCTAAAATGAATTATATTGCATAGAATATAGACCACATAGGATTTCCTATATTTCACTCAAATTGAAACCTTATTCCATACCTACAGTGTTCCTAATGGAAGGGGTTGTATAAAGTGAAAAAATATATATAAGTATTTATAGGTGTATATATATATCAATAAGATCTTATCTTATTGATCACTGGTGGTCTGACCTCTTTGATCTTCACCAGCTCCAAGGATGGGGATTTGCATGTCCTGTCTAAAGTGAGCAGAGATGGAGCATATGCACCTCGGCTTCATTCCTTCTCTAGGAGTGTGCCAGAGATAGCCGAGTACTGTGCTTAGCAATTTCTGACAGTCACATAGAGAATGAATGGAGTAGACTTGCACAGCTTCAGCCTCTGCTCTAGGCAGATCTTCATTATCGTATTGGTGAGGGTTTACACCATTGATAAAGACCATAAAAATAGTACCAAAGGCTCATACTGTATGGCAGATTGATTACAAAGTAAAAAGAAGGATATTCAAGGGAGCACTAGCAATAAAATCAGAATAAAAACTAGTCTGGGCACATTGGCTTGGCAGCGGGTCTGCTTCATTTTTGTCATTCTCTTTCTCGTTAATTCTCAACTGTTTAAAGGGAACCTGTCATGTCCTTTTTTGTTATTAAATCACCCCCAATGTTAATTAGATTATGTACTATGCATTAGTAACCTGTTTCTTTCTTTTAATTGTTGTATTTACCCCCCAAAAAGTACTTTAGATACTTAGATGTTTTCGTTAGCTATCTGCCCAAACAAACAGTCATCCGGGTGATTAGCAGACATGTCAATCAACTGCAGACATGCCAAAATTCATCTAATGCTGTAGGACCTGTGGTGATGTCATGACCATGGGACTTTAGTGGGCTGAGCCAATTCTATATGTTCCTTCATGCAAGGTCTGTTTAGCTACTCCTATTACAGTCACATGAGATGACATTGTGGCACCCCGGGGTTCGGATGCCACTGTGCCATTATCTCCCCCGGGGGATAGTGTCATACCTGAGAGCAACAGAGGATATCCACACCAGGCAAAACCCAAAGCACACAACACCTTTCTGCCTCCAAGTGCAAAAAGGCAGAGAAAGAGTCATAGCCTATGCCAGCAGGAAGCTCCGTCCTACAGAAAGGAACCCAGAGAACTACAGCTCGTTAAGTTAGAGTTCCTAGCCATAGTCTGGGAGGTTACAGAGCATTTCAAACATTACCTGGCAGCAGCGAAATTTACCATCTTCATGGACAACAATCCATTGACCCACCTGCAGACAGCGAAGCTAGGTGCACTGGAGCAGCAATGGATGGCCCTGCTGATGTCAAATTATAACTTTACCATCACGTATCAGGCAGGCCACAAGAACGCCAACGCTGATGCGCTGTCCAGGATGCCTCATTTGCAGGATGCAGGAGAAGACCCGGAGGAGCTCGAAGAGATTGAGCTATCGGCTTTTCATCACCCTCATGTGAGGGAACTATGTGAGAGACCAACGTCAAGAAACCACACTGAATCCATTATCCCACCATGGATGGGCAGAGGCTCAAGACAGTGACGCAGCTGTACACTTAGTTAAAGAACTATTATCACAGGAAGGCTCATATCCTGGTCCAGATGCTCCGCCAGAAGCCCAACAGCTGTGGAAAGAGAAGAGCAGACTGTTCATCTATGGAGGTAAATTGTGCAGACATTTTACCAATGCCAGAACCCATGAGCTTGTCTGACAAATTGTAGAGCCAAGAAGGGATGTCCAGATGGTACTAGAGGCCTACCATAATGGCTCAGGGCATTTTGGGTGGAAGAAATTGAAGGTTCTGCTGAGAGAAAGATTTGACTGGGTTGGCATTAGGAGAGCCATTGAAAACTGGTGCCAAGACTGTAAACCATGCAACTTAAGAAGAAAGGATCGAGATACCCAGAGAGCCCAACTACAGCCAATCGTAACCAAACAATCGCTGAAACTTGTAGCCTTGGATCATGTAAAGTTGAGTCCAAGTAGAACAGGCCATGTCTACGCCCTCCCCATAGTAGACCATTACTCCCGTTTTATTGTAGTAGTGCCTGTGAAGGACCTCACAGCCAAAACAGTGGCTAAAGCATTCCAGGCTCATCTATGCAGACCCCATGGTTATCCTGAAAAGGTGTTAACAGACCAAGGACCAGCCTTTGAAGCAGAGATCTTTCCAGAGTTGTGTGACATGTATGGGTGTAAGAAAATAAGAACTACTTTGTACTACCAACAAACAAATGGAATGTGTGAAAAGATGAACCAGGTAGTCATAGACCTGCTGAAGACATTGCCAGTAGAAAAAAGAAACTTGTGGCCAGAAAAGTTACCAGATCTAGTGGACTTATACAACCATGTCCCAGTGAGTTCCACCAATTGTACTCCAGCATATTTCATGAGAGCAAGATCTGGTAAATTACCCATTGACCTTGATATAGGAATAATGAAGCCAGATGTAGATTCACCAGATTCTGATTGGGATACAGAACGCCAGCAACAATATTGCAACATACAAGAGTGAGTAGAAAGAACTTTGTCCCAAGCTAGAGAGAGACAAGAAAAATCCTTTAGCGAGCATGCTTCTGCAACTCCCTTGAAACCAGGTGAGCAAGTACTTAAGAGGGAAAGACACACTAACAAACTTGATGATCAATGGGAAGCGGTACCAGATACAGCGTTACCATCAAACTTCGACAATACCAAGGTGTGCCTTATCAGTAAAGAAAATGGAAAGACATCAGTAGCAGTTTCCAGAGACCATCTTAAGGTATGTCCTGATACACTGAAGTACCAAGAAAAAATGCCAGAAATACCTCCATCTGTAAAACCAAAAGAGGAAGAAGTAATCCATATGGTTCTAGGAGACTTTCAAGAGACATGGACACAGTACAATGGAGCAATAGTTGTTCCCATGTTAGCATTTCCCCAAATAGTGGTACCAGAACCAGCAAGACGTGAACAACCGCAAGCTGAGGTATCAGAAACTACACCTGTAGAGGAACTGGAATAACCACCCCCTGCTAACAGTGAATCTGTTGTGCCTATAGTAAGTCTAAGAAGTTGCAGAAAGCTGCGTACCCTACTTGTAAGACATAGGCCTAATTGCAGTACAGACACGATTGAGACACCAATAGACACATTAGACCAGGCTTGGTCAGTAGAAGCACCAGTGCTGCAAAGATCCCAGCGCAGTACCCAAGTAGGGATGGGCGAATCTACTCGCTAGGACTCGTTACTCGGCGAGTAGTAAGGGACTCGCAGGACTCGGTACTCTGCGAGTTTCCCAGTGATTACTCGCACGAGTCCAATGCAAATCAATATCAATCCTAGTTTTGTCGAAAACGCTGACAAAACTAGGATTGCCATTGTTTGCATTAGACTCGTGCGAGTAATCACTGGCTACTGAGCCAATGATAGCAGGGAAACTCGCAAAGTAACTGCTGTTTCTTTGTGAGCCGAGTCCAGCTGTCTTCTCTGTGCAGCTCCAAGGTCCTAGAGCCCGCCTGCTGCCTGATGTAGCAGTGCTGAGATTGTTCTCAGTCTGCTCATTCCCTGTGTACAGACATGAATGTCTGTGCACAGAGATGATGTAGCAGAGCTGAGATTGTTCTCAGTCTGCTCATTCCCTGTGTACAGACATCTATATTTATGCACAGGGGATGTAGCAGAGAGGACATCGCGTTTTGGACTGCGTCGGACGGAAGAGGATTTTTTTAATTAAAGATGGAGTCCCTAATGGCTTTTTTTTTTTTTCAAATAAAAAATTTTCTCTGTGTTGTGTTTTTTTAACCCTTTATTGGAGATTCTTAGTGGCTGGGTCAAACGTGGCCTGACATTAAGAATCTCGGGCTTAATACCAGCTTGTATAACAAAGCTGGTATTAACCCCTTTATTACCCAGCGTGCCACCGCCACCAGGGCCGCTGGAAGAGCGGGGTTCAGCGCCAGAGGATGGCGCTTCAATGAACGCGCCATCTTCTGGGGCGGCTGCGGGCTGCAATTTGCAGCGGGGGGTGCCCAGAAAGCTTGGGCATCCCTGCGCTGCGGATTCCAGCCCCCAGCTGCTTAGCTGTACCTGGCTAGACATAGAAATTGCGCGGAGCCCCACGCATTTTTTTTTTTATTATTTAATGAATTTCAGAGTCAGAGGCTCAGAGTCAGAGTCTCGGAGTCGGAGTCTCCTCAGAGTCGGAGTCTCAGAGTCGGAGTCTCAGAGTCGGAGTCGCCTCAGAGTCGGAGTCGCCTCGGAGTCGGAGTCGTCTCGGAGTCGGAGTCGTCTCGGAGTCGGAGTCGGAGTCGTCTCGGAGTTGTCTCGGAGTCGAGTCGGAGTCGGAGTCGTCGTCGTCTCGGAGTCGTCTCGGAGTCGTCTCGGAGTCGGAGTCGTCTCGGAGTCGGAGTCGTCTCGGAGTCGAGTCGGAGTCGTCTCGGAGTCGGAGTCGGAGTCGTCTCGGAGTCGGAGTCGTCTCGGAGTCGTCTCGGAGTCGTCTCGGAGTCGTCTCGGAGTCGGAGTCGTCTCGGAGTCGTCTGAGTCGGAGTAGTCTCGGAGTCGGAGTCATCTCGGAGTCGGAGTCGTCTCGGAGTCGGAGTCGTCTCGGAGTCGGAGTCAAAAAAATGCGTGGGGCTCCGTGCAATTTCTATGTCTAGCCAGGTACAGCTAAGCAGCTGGGGGCTGGAATCCGCAGCGCAGGGATGCCCAAGCTTTCTGGGCACCCCCCGCTGCAAATTGCAGCCGGCAGCCGCCCCAGAAGATGGCGCGTTCATTGAAGCGCCATCCTCTGGCGCTGAACCCTGCTCTTCCAGCGGCCCTGGTGGCGGTGGCACGCTGGGTAATAGAGGTTAGGGCCAGCTTTGTATTATCAGCTGGCCCTAAGCCCGAAATTTATGGCGGTCACGCCAATATTAGACATGACCGCCATGAATTTCTATTAAATTGTTTTAAAAAAAACACAACACAGAGAAATTTTTTTATTAGAAATAAAAAAAAAAGCCATTAGGGACTCCATCTTTAATTAATAAATCCTCTTCCGTCCGACGCAGTCCAAAACGCGATGTCCTCTCTGCTACATCCCCTGTGTATAGATATAGATGTCTATGCACAGGGAATGAGCAGACTGAGAACAATCTCAGCACTGCTACATCATCTCTGTGCACAGACATTCATGTCTGTACACAGGGAATGAGCAGACTGAGAACAATCTCAGCACTGCTACATCAGGCAGCAGGCGGGCTCTAGGACCCTGGAGCTGCACAGAGAAGACAGGACTCTTATCTGTGCGAGTTTCCCAGCGATTACAGTTGCAAAGTAAACGAGTCCAATGCAAATAAATGACAAAACTCGGATTGCTTCAGGCTGAAGCTTCCGAGACACATCTGTGATTTGTAAATCTCACACTACTCGCTATTACTCGCTTCCCCATTCATTAACATTGGACTCGCTAGACTCGCAACGAGTAGCGAGTCCTGGGCTCGGACTCGCTAGAGTCAAGCGATTCCGAGTAATTTAGGATTCGCCCATCACTATACCCAAGGTCAAACCCCAGTTAGGTAACAGGATTAGGATGCCCATAAGGTTAAAATGTAAATATGTTTTTCTTGTTTGTACGGAAAAGTGTAAATATGTAACCAAATAACCACCAAGCTTATGCACTTGCAGGACTTACTGTAAGAACTTTTGAGTATCCTTGAACTTTTACTAATTTAAACATGGACCATTATACCACTGGACTGGTTGTGGTAAAGACTACTTGTAAATACATTTAATTATCAGCCAATGGTGGAAGGACTAATCACCAAAGTGACTGCTTTTTGAATTTTCTTGTTTTTTTTTTTTTTTTTTCCATTTTTGAGACTCTGTACCACTTTATTGTCTTTAATCTTGTTATTATTCATGTTTTCCCTTTTAAAAATGGTTATCTCAGTCCAGGAGTACTGAATTTTACTAGGGGGGAATGTGGCACCCCAGGGTCCGGATGCCACTATGTCATTATCTCCCCCAGGGATAGTGTCTTACCTGAGAGCAACAGAGGGTATCCACACCAGGAAAAACCCAAAGCACACAACACCTTTCTGCCTCCCGGCCTGACGAGGGAGGCCTAAACCCGGCTTCAGGGTGAGCTCTCCTATAAATTCTGGTCTGGGGCAGAGTTAGAAGCAGAACTGAGGAAGACATCCTGGGGACGGGAGCAGTGTTAATCTCGTCCCAGGAGAGCCAGACGTAGCTTGGGTGACCCGTTGGCAAGGGTCTGAGGAAGTGGAGAAGAGCCTGGGGAGTGGAGCAGTGTCGAGCTCACCCCAGAGGAGAAAGGGCCAAGAAACAGACACCGGAGTCCTAGGTTGTGCAGGGCCTAACGTCCCGGCAGCCAATACCAGAGGGTGGGGAATTCCAAGTCCCCCATCCACACCAAAGTGCCCGGAGGCACAGCAGCATTGAGAGCCCAGGAGCAGTTGCCCATGAAGCGAGGCTGGAGAAGGACTCGAGATGCCTGCGATACGGCCCACTGCAGGAGAGAGAAGGAGAGAGAGGGCCGCAGCTAGGCTTAAGCAGCCACAGGGACCTACTAAGAAGGCGCAGCAGGGAGGCCACAGAACTTGCCAGGGGAGGAGATCACCAAGTTGTTCCCAGGTTGCCGGATTCCAGCAATACCATCTGTCCCTGTGTCGGTATCACCAGTAAAGGACCTGAGGAACCAACAAACTGTGAGTCAGTCAGTTACTTCGCACCCTCCATATTGCACCCAGCACCCATTCAACATCCACTGCCCTGGAGATCCGCTCCACCTGTGGGGAGCCACTACATCCCTGCTGCCCATCCATTATCCCCAGAGGTTCTGCAGCAGCGGTGGCCACTCATAGCCACAAACCCCGGGTCACAGAAGCCAGGTCTCAACCCCTGTGACTCCCCAGAAACACCGTAGTCCAGTTCCAAGTACTTCATGGCCCTGGGGTGCATCAACATCACCACAGGTCCTACAGCATTAGATGGATTTCAGCGTGTTTGCTGTTGATTGACATGTCTGCTAACTGCCCGTAAGACTGCTTGATTGTTGTCAGCTATCTAATAACACCATCAAAGTACCTGAAGTGCTTTTTTGGAATAAAAACATGTTTAAAAAAAAAACAAAACAGGTTACCAATGCACAGTACATGATCTAAATTCCATTGGCGTTTGTTTAATAAAAAAGGACATGACCGGTTCCCTTTCATTTTGATTTGTGTGTTTGATATTGTAAAATGCAAATATGCCTCAGAATGAAGAAAATATAGCAAAATCATTAGCATTATCATGGCAGGGAAATAGTGATTTTGATTAGACATGTGACTACATATAATGGTGCTAAACCAATATGGTGGAGATATGAGTTTCTTGTAACCTTCCTCTAATGTATATGTCCTGTACATGTCCAGTTTTGTAGATTCTATAGCTCCGGGGACCCTGCAGTAAATAGATGTGTTGAGCGCTGACATTTCCCATCTCTGCTTTTCCCTGAATTTGACAGTTGTATCTTGACACAACCCTGAAAGCCACCATGAATATTCTTATGAACTACTCTAAAGACAAGCCAAGGAAAATGTTAAACAACTGTCACATAATCTACTGTTATCAAATTATAAGAAAATAAGACAGGACACATTTATAAATACATCAATGCTTTCTTATGTGTATCAGAAACCAAGATTGCATGTTTGTATAGTGGTTATTGATGTGTGTTTTTGGTGCATCGTGACCTACTTCTAGTTATAGTGGAGGGCCACATTCATGAGTCTCTATATCCCTATGGGGATATTATGGACCCATAAGTATTTCATGTGTCACTGTAGATAACCCCCTTGAGTAAAGCCTCCTAAATAGTGCAGGAGTTCTGTAATATCAACATAAAAGATTTAGATAGCGGGCAAAAACAGTGATTTGTAGTAGAGTCATGTGTAGGAGACTTGCTTTCAATTGAGCAAAGTACAAAAAGCAAGCACACTGTGTAGAAAAAAAGAGCAGTGCATATAAAAGTAATAACATGAAAAATATAACAAATTTATTTTTATTAAGTGCAATTATATAGACCACAGACAACAAACATCCATATTTAAAACAACTAATGAATCCACTAATAGTTATTATAATCATGTAATACCCCATACTGTGGAACCTTGGATTACACGTAACTTGGTTTGAGAGCGTTTTGTAAAACAATCTAATATTTTTAATAAATTGTACCTTGATATACAAGCAAAATTTACAATATGCAAAAAATCAGTGCAAAAAATCCGCACAGGAATCACACAAAAAGCTCTCTGTTTATAATAAATATTTTTTCCAGTTTGTAGCAAGTGCTATCAAAAAAGTATCAAAAACAGGGCTATTGGTCTGTACGTTTTTTGCAAAAAATATACGTAAGCTGTCTCACCTCGTCACGGTTGCCCTAGCGAGACAGTCCCTAGCTGATGTGTGCATTTAAAACCTGAGTGTGTGAACAATACCTCAATCCAGGCTCCAGCCAGGACTCCACTCTGTGGGCTTTTTTTTTTTTTTTTTTTTTTTTTTTGCAGATTTTCTGGTGGTGGATGAATGCGGTTATCAATCGCATTCATCAGTGTTTGGACTACTCATTATTGTTTGGTGAAAATTTACAATACGAGCATCATGTGACCCCTTCCCACCCCTCTACAGTACTGTACCTCCCTCCGTGCACAGATACAGTACAGTACTAGTAATACTCACCCCTTCTAGCGCATGCACATAAGCCATCGATTGTGGTCTTTTCCTCACTTCTGGGTTCTGGACTTTGCAAGTTCACCGTACTCTGAACATGGAGCCCTCCACATATTTGATACTGTGCATGTGTGACACCGCTACTAAACAAACTTTAGACACTGTAACTGATTAACGTCCTGCACATATGTAGACTGTATATACCATAGAACTGCAATTAATTGCAGAACTGTAATAATTTTATATGAATACAGTAGATATTTTTGAATTGTTGAACGAATCATCTGCATTTCAATTATTTCTTATGGGAAAATGTGTTTTGATGTACGAGTGATTTGGATTACAAGCACATTCCCAGAACGAATTATACTCGTAATCTAAGGTTCCACTGTATGTCCTAATTTAGGTCAATAAGAACAATAAGAAACTGGAGGGGCGCTACTAAGGGTATTACCCAGTGGTCTAGTGGGAGGTTAGAATATTACACTAACCTGTCCTGGTTGTAGCACCAGTACAACCAGAATCTGCAGCGTGTAGTGTTTTGCCACACATCAAGGGGGCCCCAGCACTTCCAGGTAGCGGCGGCTGATGTGACGTTGACATGACTGCAGGTCCTGTGCGTCAAGTTCCTCAAGGTTAGCTCTCCCAGCAGTCTTCTCTTCCACAGCACTGTCACTGATACCTCGGGAGAGACAAAATAGCGCCTAAAGATTATGATATTAGTATGTCCAGGCGCCAGAGAAGAAATCAGGGAGGATGGTGGTTCTTAGCGTCATTTAATCAATCACAATGCGTGTCACCTAATGAAAGCAGGCTTTACCACCGAAACGCGTTGTGATTTATTAAATGACCCTAAGAACCACCTTCCTCCCTGGCTGCTTCTCTGGCACCTGGACATACTAATATCTTAATTTTCAGCTGAAAATTAGGGGAATAAGAGACAAAGAGAAATCCAATCAAGCTACCTGCAAAGCAACCACAGGGGGCAGAGGCGCTGAGAATACATGTAAAAAAAAGGATTTAGGCTAACAAAAAAGCACAAATACTTATTAGCAAGGGATAAGTATGGCAAGTTGGCGATAAGATATAGAACTGTAATGTTCACACATATTGTATTAGATCACTGCCAGGGAGGGTGCAGGTATTTAAAACCATTACATTTTTATTTAATAATAATGTAAAGCAAGTGATTTTAATAAAGTTTGAAATATACTTCTTAAGAGAATTCTTAGAGAAAACCATTCATAAATCTTTCACAAGGTGTCCCCACTAGACTGTGTCTGAAACAGACATATGCTCATTATCAGTGGGATCCATCTTCACACTGAATACAGCCACATGACCATATAAGGGAGGGGAAGGCCTACACTGTTCCTGTCTAGCTTGGCTACAGCTGATCACTGTATCAGATTACATTAGGCATAGGGAGCTCCAGGCTGAAAGCACAAAGACAGGAGATATTATCTCCTGCATCCACATACTCTGCTCCCTATTATTATCCGAGGAGCTGTGGGGGGCCATCAGCTGTAGCATGGGGCAGAGGGATCTGAATGTAGGAGATAAGATCTCCTATCTTTGTGCTGACAGCATGGAGTCCTATTTCTGAGGCAATCTAATACACTGATCTATACCCAATCACGCTGTGTAGGCCCCGTCGCAAACTCTAATATGTGAGGATTATAAACACCCTATGGGGGCATCTTCTAGAAGGTTTATGAATGGCTTTCTACCAGATTCCTCTTATGAAGAAGATTTGAAAGTTTATTAAAATCACTTGCATCATTAATAAATAAAAATTTAAGCAGCAGTTACCCTTTAAGGATGCCTAATTACCATGCTCAGTTGATCTTCAACAGTCAAGTGACATCAAAACATAAATCCTTGTGAAGACTACTAGACAGCATGACTGGATCCACTGTTGTGATAACAGTTGAGTATGTCACATGTGAAATTTTTATTGAGGCCAGATAAGCCCTTAAAAGGTAATCTATCAGCAGGATTTTGCTACCTCATCTGCCATCAACAAAATGTAGGCAAAGAAACCTTGAATCTAAAAAATGTATCATATAGATTAAAGGCTATAGCCATTCTTAAGCGGCCGTCAGACGCTTCCATATCTTAAATGATATTGTAAGCGATCACGTGCACGCGCGATCGCTTACAATATCGCTCACATTGCTGGTGAGCTGTCACACATACAGACTCACCAGCGATGTGGAGCCGCGATATCGCTGGTAACTATGGTACACATCGGGTTACTAGGCGCCGCGCGGCGCTTAGTAACCCGACGTGTACCATAGTTACCATCTCCCAGCCTAGGCTCTGCCGCTGGGAGATCGTTCATCGTGGTGTCACACACCACGATGAAGCTGTTTGTTAAATCGTTCATCGCTAGATATGAGGTCCGGCTCTCATATCTGCGATGTCACGATCAAGCGATTTTACATTGTAAAATCGCTTGATTACATGCAGCGATGCCCAAACGATATCGCTTAAGCGGTCAAAAAGCAGATCGCTTAAACGATATCGGGCTTAAAATGGTAGCGTGTGACGGCCGCTTTACACAATCAAAACATTAACTTTTAGCAATACAGCAAAGCTAGGAGACCCGCCCCGCACACCAGGCTCTCAATAGAGATTGTGCATTGACAGTGAGGTGTCAATCACAGCAGGGAGCGTGTTTGACTGCTCCATGACATTATAGTCCATTAATGGTAATCTGCAGGTGATAAAGCCTTTAGTTTAAGTAAACGTTAGCATACAGCCTGATAAGAGAGGCAAAGTTGATTTTTTTTTAACTCCTGCAGCATGCTGTCCTCATCTTTTTATTATCATTTACCAGCCTTGAGCTTGATCTTGAGCAATGGGGACTTGATAGTGAATGCTCTGTAAGAAGATTGACATTGAGTTAGTCTACATAGCTCCACCACTTCTTATCTGTTATCTTGACAGTACTAAGCAATTGGGTTGTTGGTCTTTCTCTTCACCTTGTTCCTTCTATTCTTCCAATCATAATGTTCTTCTCTAGTGATTTATTTCTTCATATGATATGTCCAAATTAGGCAAGTCATGGCTTGGTGATCCTTGCTTCAAGTAACCTGTCTGGCTTGATTTGTTCCAAAATTGATTTGTTTGTTCTCCTTGCCATTCATGGTATTGATAACATCCTTCTCCAGCACCACATTCAAAGGCATTAATTCTTCTTTTGTCTTGTTTCTTTATCTTCCATATGTTACTACAGAAATGAACAGACCAAGTATGAGCCGTGTCTTCATCACCAGTGAAATGTTTCTTGATTTGAAGACATTGTTGACAGATTCCATTTAAGGATTAATTTCCTTAATAAATCAGATAGTGTTACCTACTGAGGTTAATAAAGTCAGCTACGTGTAGCTATATGGAGACCAACAACCATCCTGCAATGATTTATAATGCCCGCTCCTTTTTGTCCCCAACAAAGTTGCTGGCAGAGGTCTTTGGCAGCAGCTTTCTCTGCTATCCCCATCGCTGTAGTTGGGAATTGGAAGTGATGGGTATAGCCCAGCATTTTCTAGGTTATATGGGCAACTAGAGACCTGATAGTCTCAGTTGACGTCGATCCAATTTTAAAGAAAACCCAACTTACATGCTATGTCAACACTGAATAAAAAATGTTTAAACTGCTGGTTCACGACATGGAGTTAAGTTTCTGATTCATGACCTTTCCTCCATCGCCATTGTGGAGACTATCTAATCTATTACAATGCTACATATGAGCTTCAAACGTTGCTTGTCTGGACTTCAGCTAATTATGAAACTAAAAGCCTTTAAATTAACCTCTTTGCTTCTTGTTCTATTTATTTTGCTTTATTGAATGTGGGCATTTTGCATACTGTTTAGTCAATCTTGTCATTTTTACTGTCTGCTCATAAGAGCTATGTAGTCCAGAAGCGGCCAGTCAGGAGAGAGGACCTCTGTTTGCTTAATTACTTCCTGAACGACTCGTTTTGTCTTATTGGTTAATCTACTTTTAAATAGGCAAACCTTTCAAAGAAAGCATAATTGTTTGGTTACATTTACTTCCTGGGCTATATATCATGCCTATCAAAATTAAATGTTTCCAACATACCTCCATGAACCTCTAGAGCTTCACATCACTCAACTAATAGGTTTAACATTTAGCAGCAACCTTTTAAATCTGTTGGAAAAAAATGTAAAATAATACACAGCTAATAAAAACAGTTTGTCAAAGTGTTCATAAAACAGGGCATGCTGTAAAAGTAACAGTGTGTAATTACACATAAACCTGAAACATTATTTAATTTTTACTATTCACACTGACTGGAGAAAGGCTCATATATCAATTAGTCAGATTATGGGCATGTAGTGTGCACATTCCATGCAGCCTAGCTCATAGCGGACGGTACTATGTGACAGTGATGTACACATTGAAAATACACTTTAAGCGGCTCCTATATGAAGAATCGTTTAGGAACATTCTCGTACAATAACTTCATTGTCTTAGAGAAAGATTAGATATATGTTTTTGTAATGATCTAATTATGTAACCAAAACCTATGGTAAACCTACTCTTACATATTCCCAAAAAATGTCCATTAGAACTGATAAATCCACCCAACAAAATGTTATAGTTATGGCAAGCTTAAAGGGGTTCTGTAAAAGTTGGCCCAAATGGACGCCATCCTGGGCATGCATTAGGATGGGTTTCCTGAAGAAAGGCTGCTCTAGACAGATTGTTATGCCCACATCCACGGGTCCGGTCTCTGCTAACCAGGAAGATTGGTGTCTACTACGCAGCTCTGCTAGTTCTGCTCACCCTGTCCATGGTTCCATACAGCCGTCTGCTTTCTTCTCTGTTAGGAACCTGCGCCCTCTTGGCAGGTCTCCTGGGAATGCTCTTAGGATGCGTGTGCCACTTCCTGCACACAAAGGAGCAGTACACATGTTTCCCATTGGATTCAGACTGAGTGGTAAACTACTCTGTGCATAGAAGTCATCCTCCTCCTAAGGGAGGTGCCTGGGGATTGTGTTCATTCTGTAGGAACATTGCCACTGTTCAGTAGGCACTCCTGTAGTGCTCGGCGATAACAAGATTGTTGCCTTGCATTATAATAATACTTCTGTCTCCACAGGTTCATCTGCTGGCAGTTCCTTATCCTAGATAACTCTGGACATTCTGGACCCCACCCCGGGCTTGCCAAATCTCTCCTCATGTAACCATCCAGATATCTTTACCGGCTGGATCAGCCTTTCCGGGATTTCACATAGCTCCCACGATCATCTCCACCAACAGAGCCAGTGTTCCACAGTGTCTCCGTCTCTACTGTCCATCCTGTAAGGGTTGCCACTCTGGTCCGCGATTCGCAGCATTTAGACCTCCTGATGCTGTACCATGTGAATCCCTGTATAGGGGTTACCTTGTCAGTACTCCACTACGAGAGTTTGATGTCGCTATCCAACTGTCCTCCCCTCGGACTCCTTCTACTTATATTAAACTTTCCTTAATAAATATCCTTGGTTACTAAAGTCACTCTCCTGTCTCTTGAGTATCAGGTATTCAGCTACCACTGCTCCATCAGTGGTCCTGCTAGTCCACTTAACATCTCCACATAACACAGATGTCTCTGAGTGGTTAGAGCAAGCTTCTCGATGAACCTGCATCCTGAATGAATGTAACTTATCTTCTCACTTAGGACTCAATTATGTAATGCTAGTGTAGTGATGGAATGACTGTACTGCAAGCCAGCAAGCACAGTATGCCAGTCGCACTTTGTGCTAGCCATTATGCTACTCTGCACTCTTGAGGATGGTACTTTTCACCCACCTTATGGTCCTGGAAGCAATTGGACTTTCCAGGTGGCAAGTAGTGAGGTGGCTGGTGACCGGGCACACAGGCCACAGTCAGACCAAACACACCAGTGAACAAAAAGAAGCAGTGCAGTATAAAATCAAGTAAACCAGGGCCATAGCTAAGACCAGATGCCAGAGCAAAGAACCCACCTGAGAATCACAAAACAGCTAACTTCTACCACCCAATCACAACTGAAATAATCACCCCTACACCAAGGATATTGTTGGTTTAGATCTGTCTTTCCAAGATCAACTAACATTGGTGAGGCAATGCCCAATCTTTATCCTCAGCTCAGAGAGGTAAATGAGGAGGGGAGGAGAGAGGAGTAGAGGGAACCTGCCACCACCTAGCTGAACCATCAGACATGGCATCCCGTATCCATTGGCAGCAGCTGACACTAGGGGACCCTGCATCATAGGGGCCCGGAACAGCATAATATCTAGGAGCAACAGTGTCCTGCCTCCCAGCAACACCAGAAGAAAATGTCCAAGAATGCAATACACAGCCAGGGCAAGTACCTGAACTAGTTCCACACTCTGGAGATGACACCCCACCCCTCATGGCATTGAGGTGCAAAGGTTTACCTGACAGAAAGTCAGAGGCAAAATCGTTGAGACATGTCCAATATTGATCCCAGTGTCTGATCAAACTCAGCATTCAAAATCTATGGATCCAGGAAAAATGCCTCCAATGCCATCCAATTGCTGTCCATTTTCATTTACTGATAGATTGTAAGCTTGCGAGCCTGACACTTTTGGTATGTGTTGAATTATGTTATTCTGTAATGTCTGAATATTTTGGCACTATATAATTTAAAATTATTATTATTATTATTATAATAGATAAGAGAAGATGGAGAAACTTTTTTTTTTCTTAACAGTAAAATAAACTGATGAAACTCTAACCAAACTATAGTGAAACTGATGACTCTAAGATGAAGAACTGATAACACTGATGAAAATCACTGTTGAAACTCTGCCTTTCTTTATCATATGGGCTCGGACACACTCATCAGGAGAGGGTTCCCTTTGGTGCCAGTGTGATTGCCAGTTGGACAATAGGTGATGGGAACCTGTCAAGAGGATTTATTCCTGACAGTTTAGGAAATCTCCTGTCTATGCTGGTGTATGGCTGATTCCTATACCGCTGGATTCACAAGTTTATGGTTTCTGTGTACCTTTGTTAAAATGACAATAAGAAGTATGAGATTGTGCAGTAGAGGGTCCTTGACAAGGCACACAGAAGCTATAAACTTGTGAATCCAGCGGTGTAGGCATTACTGGTGCATCAGCTCAGACAGGACATTTCCTTAGCTGTCAGGAATTAATCCTCTTGACAGCTCCCCATCATCTATTGTCCAGCTGGGAACCACACTGGAATCAAAGGGGAGTCACTCCTGAACATATTGACACCTGTTACAGGTGATTTTGCCAGGCACACGGAAGATATTAGCCCATTACCCTGGCGGTATAGGTATCAGCCGTGCATCAGAGCAGACAGCTGTATGACAGAACAGCATGCAGATATAGTCTACATTATATTTGCATATTGTTTCCATGCAGTTTGAGAACTTTATCCTGCCTTCTTTTTAAAGCCACCTCCAGACCTCTTCATGGGTTCCAGAAGAAAATTACTCTAATTTCCCATTGACTTACATTGTACTCGCTATTTGGAACGAGGACGTAAGTATTACTAAGTACTCATTACGAATATAATGATTACGGATATTTCACTTCTCGCTCATCCCTAGTCTTGATAAAACACAGTGGATCTACACCAGCAGATAACATGGCTCCCCAAACCATCCCTAATTGTAGAAACATCACACTAGACCTCAAGCATCTTGGATTGTGGCCTCTCCACTCTTCCTCCAGACTCTGGGACCTTGATTTCAAAATGAAATGCACAATTTACTTTCATCTGAATACAACAACTTGGACCACTGAGTAACAGTCCTGTTCTTTTCCTCTTTGACCTAGGTAAGACGCTTCTTGCATTGTCTATTGGTCATCAGTGGCTTGACACAAGGAATGTGACAGTTGTAGCCTATGTCCTGGGTACGTCTGTTTCTGGTGGCTCTTAAAGCACTGACTCCAGCAGCGGTCCACTCCTTGTCAATCTTCCCTAAATTTTCGAATGACCTTTTCTTAAAGGGAATTTGTCAGGACAAAAGTCCATATGCAACTGATATAATTTTTCATTTTCTAATTCTGTCTAACCACTTTCTATTAATGTATTTCTATTATTTATGCTTCTGTGAGATCCTAGCCTCAAATCTATCGTTCGTCATCCAATTAACGTTCTGTGAACCATCAACATCGTTCAGGGTGATACCTTTTTGAACGATGTTATTCACAATTCTCCTATTCCTGCCGCTTTGTAAAATCATTCACTAAGTTGTTCTCGGAGTAGCTGGCGCGTTGCCAAATTTAACATCATTAACGATATCCATGCATGTGAGAACGCACTAACGATGTTGAAACGACAGCGGTCACAGTGACATCGTTAGCGATATCGTTCACTAGATCGAAGCATGTAACGGCACCATTACAATATAAAAGTAAAAATCAAAATGACGGTTACTCTTTAACCCATTCCTGACATTTCAGTTTATGTCATGGTTAAGAAAGGTTTCCCGCAAAATTACATAAATGATTGTCATGACGATCATGCGCGCTTGCTGCTAGAAGCATAGAGTACATTATAGCCAACAAGCTACGGGTGTCACAGCCAAGATTGGTGCCCACACTCCCTTGGCTGTTTAACTTTCTAAATTCTGCAATCAATAGCGATCGCATTTAGAAGGCAGAGAGAGAAAGTGTTCTCCTTCTCTCACCCAACCCGATGTGAACATGAGTGCCCAATCATTGCAAACTGAGGTTGTCACAATGACATCTGGGTCAGCCAGCTACAGCAAGCCTGTTAGACCATGCTAAGAGCATTTTGTGTTCCAATAGTCAAATGGTGCTTCTTCCCTTAAAATCCCTGCTGTGGAAAAAACAGTAGTTTCATGGGCCTCTCTGTCTGTCTCTTCCACACATAAAGCTACGATTCAGCGGCCACGGGCTTTTGGTGGGCGACCTGCCTGGTCCCCTAGCCCTACTATGGAGGTCTTCTCTTTGCTGCATTGGGTGTTGGGTCACGGGACATAAAGACCCAGCACCCCACCAGGTTTTGTGGGTGGAGCGTGGAGCTTCCTGGCCACCTCAGAACCGGCACCCTGGTTTCTGCCCCAGTCCTTCAGCTTTCCTGCCAATTCAGGTACACAAATAGATTGCTCAATATCTGTGTCCCTAGGACTCCTTCTGTCTCTCTTTGTTCTGCAGCCCAGGACCCGGACAAGCCTCATGGTGATACAGGCCGTCGGGTCTGTGTCCTTTCAGTCCTGTGTAGTGATGGTGTTTTCAACTCTCTCCTCCTGACTGAACTTGACTTCTCAACTTGACTACCTGAACTGACTCACTGAACTACTCTCCAAAGTGTTTTCTGGTTTTGTTTCCTGCCCTGACCATGTCCTGTCTAACTTTCCCACCCTCCACTTGTCTCCTTCCACAATCATGTTGCTGGACATAGAGTCCCTAGTCTTGGGATAGGGATGTTTTGGGTGTGTGTTTGGGTGATTGGACTTACTGATCCCGGTTGCTGCGACCTCTAGTGGCGAACGGACCACAGGGCGCCACACAACACAAGTTGCAGGTTGAGAGTGATTGATGCATCGGTATTATGCACTTGTGTTACTTTTATCATTGGACCTGCTGTGTTCTGCTAAGTGCAATGGATATAAGACCTTGGCTATTTTTATTAGGTACGTTTTTTTTCATTTTTGTCTTCTATTGTTTTGTCTTAATATATGGGTAGCGACTCGTAAACGTGAGGGCCCTTGACGTGGGTTGGCCAAAATATCCACCAATGCCTAACATTATCATTCAGTATTTTTTTATCTTTATGCAGGATTCTGCTGGGTCCTTTTGAGGCATCTGTCCTGTGTAGTGAATATACATAGTGCGGGGTAGCACGCCTGGTCTAATGGTATGGGCCTGATCAATAGGCTGTATACAGACACTTTGCATCACATGTCCCTGTGTGACTGACACCCTATGGAAACTTCATCTGTGTGTATATAAAATACCACTAATCACCTCTCCCATGTTATGGAAGGTTGATAGTGATTGTTGTGCCGCAGACGCACGGGCCATGGTACTCAGTAGCCAGGCAGGCAGTCTGTAGGGTATCACGGTGGCGATTGCTCAGTTCTGTGGCTCTGACCGGACAAATGGAAGGGGTTTTTACAGGGGATAATAGTTTATAGTTTAACGTGATGCCAACTGAGAGATCTGGTCTGGGATAACCTGTGCTGGAGATAGTTATCCTGGAGGATAGATGGTGAGCAGCAAGATGGATTACTCCCCTCAGCAGGAGCAAGACCCTGAGGTGATGATGGGTGTTGTAGTGAGAGGCGCAGCAGACAGAGAAAAGGAGGCAGTTGAATGCAGTCTTTACCTTTACTGAAGGGTGGTACCAAGGTGAATCCAGGATAATGCCACCAGGTACAGGGTACAGTCTTTTCAGAAGCAAGTGAAGTCTGCTCCACTAAGTGGGTAGAATAAGCCTTTCTTCTCTGCCCTCCTGTTTGGGATTCAACAGCTTATGAACTGATCTGTCTTCATGTTCCTCTTCCTCTGCAGCTGCTCTAGCCAGCCTACATTGCGAGCCCCTTGTAAGTTGTTCTCTAAGTCCCAGCCTGTGCTCTCTGTAATGTGGTGTGACTGGTGCTGCAAGGGTGACCAGAAGACCTGCAGTCCCTTGGTCTCCAGACTTTGCTTCCAGAGTTTGCAAATCCCTAGATAGCCCAGGACTCAGGTGTCCTGCTTAGTGTATTCCTAGAGCAAGCCTACATAGCTCCTGCTCCAGACATGTTTTCTTTCCTTCTCCTAGTGTGTCCCCTTCCCTTCTTCACTCACTACTCTAACCCCTCCCCGCAGCCAGAAGAGTGAGTCAACCTAAGAAGTAGGTGTTTGTGCTATCCCTTCTGGTCAGAGATCAGGTTGAGTGCGAATGCATGGGTTCAATAACAATAAATAATTATTATTTTATTTATATAGCACCAACATATTCCGAAGCACTTTACAATTTTAATGGGTATATGATAAAATATGATACAACACTATACAAAACAATATAATAATATAATACAATACAATGTTATGATAAAATACAATACAGACAATATGAGACAATAGCAAAAAAAATAATTCTGAAACCATGAGGAGTGAGCTCCCTGCTTGCAATCTTAGGGCCGCTTTACACACACCAACTTCTGTGACCAACTTCTGAACAGATCTCTGGTTGCAGTGAAATCATGGACACATTGCTCCATTGTACACAGCCACAAAATGGAGCAATGTGACCATGAGGCCAGATTTGGAGAAGGACAAAATGGGAATAATTAGACAGATGATGTAAGAAGATAGACTAGTCTAAAGAGATGTGTTTTTAACGCTTACTTAAAACAGTGGATATTTGGAGTAAATTAAATTGTTCTTGGTAATCCGTTCCAGAGAATTGGTGTAGCTCGTGAGAAGTCTTAAAGATGAGAGTGGGAGGTTCGGATTGTAGCTGATGTCAGTCTAAGGTTACTTGTGGAACGGAAGGAGCGTGTAGGGCAGTAGACCAAGATGAGGGAGGAGATGTAGGGTGATGCACAACGGGTTTACTTAATGTAGGGAGCTACAATTACCTCTGGACATGATCTCACTACCGGTTAGGAAGGTGATACCACTGTGGCGACTGGATGGCAGGGGTGCCACAGTATTATGCACTTGTGTTGCCTTTATCTTTGAGGTTGACTGTGTTCTAAGTGCAATGGATATCACACCCTCACATATGGGGTATCAGCGTATGCAGAAGAAATTTCACAACAAATAGTATGGTATTTATAGGGTGAAATGCAGTTTTAGTTTTCTGCCATGAATACCATTTTGCATTTACCCCAAAGCCTTCTTTGGTCTTATCTGACCAGAGCACCTTTTTTTCAGATGATAGCTGGGTCCCCCACATGAAATTTGGAAAAAATTGCTCTTGTCAGATGAGACCAAAATAGAACTTTTATAACTTTATTTTTAAAGTATTTGAAAAAAAACAAAGTATCATTTCATCTACACTTGACAAATACTTGCTACTTTGCGTTGGTATATCACATAAAATCTCTACAATGTAGATTTAGGTTTGTGTGGTGTGACGTGAAAAAATGTAGAAAAGTTTATGGGGTGTGAATATTTTTTCAAGGGCACTGTAGCACCTTGACGCACATTTCGCCACTTTAGGAAACTCTCATCCACTTTGTTAGTCCCATGATACATTGCACGTTACCCGCAAACATTTCCTCTAGAACTGCAGTCAAAACATTGAGACAAGTCTGATAATAGGACACAGGTTGTATCTAAAATCCCTGATAAAATATGAGTCAGTGGGGAAACAAGTGGAGTTCATACAGTGTTTTATGACAGAATGAGACAGTAATATGCAAAAAGAAGTACGTGTTACACATATTTATAGCGCTGCTTTATCTGGAGAAGAAGCCTATTTAATAGCTATGGCATTCCTTTTACAGTGATAAATACTGCTTTCTTATTAAAAAGGGATGAAAGGAATGGTTCTCTGTGGGGATGATCTCTGCCATCTTAAAATCTCATTTTTTATGCAAAGATGCTCATACAATTTATGTAAGGAAATACTTGGCTTTATTTAAGGGTTCACAGACAAACACTGGCATCCAAAAAGATGTTTGTCACAAAAA
The DNA here is from genome assembly GCA_033576535.1 of Allobates femoralis. Lineage (NCBI taxonomy): Eukaryota > Metazoa > Chordata > Amphibia > Anura > Aromobatidae > Allobates > Allobates femoralis. The sequence goes on from JARQOC010000003.1 coordinate 145,056,160, forward strand.
ATCAATTATTGAAATTTCTTGTTAAAAATCATCATCAAGATGCATATCTTGAAAAAAGAAGGTAAATTGCTGACGCGTTTGAAACCAAGAGAGGTCCTTACTCAGAGAGTCGGATTTACAGTAAGTGGGGACCTAAGGCTATGTGCCCTCTATATACTGCAATACCACATTAGTGAAGTATATAGGTAAAATGCTGGTCACCTATCAAGCTTATTCATTGGCTGGGTAATCAAGAGTACCAAGAAGGCAGCTATCAGCTCACAGCAACTGCATTGTGGGGAAATCCAATAAGCTACTGCAGTCTTGCTGCTGTCATAGATTGAAAGCAGCATTCATTTAAAGGGTTAAGAGCAGTGAACTAACACAGGTCGCTATGATTTGCCGCAAATATTGGCTGTATAACACAACCAGTGGTGTACCACCAATGGTGGCAGGCCACACGTCCGCAATGGGGTTGTGAGTCAGGGGGCTTGTTGTGATCAACATCGCACTTTCAACTGTATAGGCATTTCAGATGCTGATACAGTTGAAAGCATGATGAAAGGAGGAGCGCTCCCTCTCTCCTTCATCATTACCTCACTGTGTCTGCACTCTGACGTGTCGGCACAGCGGAGTGCGATGATGTCACTATTCCATTTCCACTGTGCTGAGAGGTGCAGGGCTGAAGGATACTCACACGAAGAACGGATCAGTGGGGACACAGGAGAAGTGAGTACTTATTTATTTATTTTTTAATCAGTGAATACATGGAGGTCTAAGGACTACGGGGGTGCATTAAACAATATGGATGGCTATGGGGAGGGACTACCTTATAATATATGGAGGACTATATGGGCATTATGATATATGGAGGACTACGGACTGTGCATGCTAATATTTGGAGGACTATGGGGGCTACTTTATATTATATGGAGGATTATGTGGGTGAATTATAATATATGGAGGATTGTGGGGGTGCATTATGTTATGGAAGGACTATGTGGGTGCATTATGTGATATAGAGGACTGTAGGGTGGGTTAGAATATATGGAGGACTATGAGGAGTGCATTATAATATATGGAGGACTATGGGAAGTATATTATAATATTTGGAGGACTATGGGGGGTGCATTATACGAAATGAATGACTATGGGGTGCATTATTTTATATGGGGGATTATGGGAAAGCAATATACTATATAGAAGGCATTGTGGGCTGCATTATATTATAAGAAGAATTAAGGGGGGTGTATTATAGTAAGCTATGTGGGGCTCATTACTACATAGAGGCCTATGTGGTTTATTATACAATATGGAGGACTATGTGGCGCTCATTATACTATTTAGAGGGCTATGTGGAGACCAATATATTTTTTGAGGGCTATAAGGGAGCCTTTATAGTGTATGGAGGGTTATCTGATGGCCTTTATACTGTATGCAAGTAATTATACATGGTGAAGGTTTGTGTGGAGTGCATCATACTGTACGGAGGGCTGTGTGGGAGTCATTATATTATTTGAAGGGATAGTTGGGGCCATTATTCTGTATGAAGGGCTTGTGTAAGGGTCACAGTTGATTATACTGTATTGGGGTCACCATTAATTTCTGAGAGAGTTGAAGGTCAGTACAAAAGGGTCATCATGCTGTGCTTATGAGGGCTTTTGTTGGCATGATAATTCACGGCTGCAATCAAAAGGGAATCTGGGGGCAGTCTTAGCTCCTGAACTCATACACCATAAAGTAACATGTGACATTCATGTACGACACAAATTGGGAAGGAGTTAAATTGATTTATTTGGACCACTGTGTCAGAACAACATGAATCAGACTCCTCTAAAGTAAGAATAGAATAAGTACGGTATAAGAAGGAATTAATCAGCACAGCATTTTAGACCTATTTAGGTGTAGAAATGAAATGGCGCCCCAGGGTGGACAGTCACTTTATACTTGCCTGTTGAAATGAGATTAAAAGGAAACAAAAACAGCTGGAAGGGAACATTAGTAAAGGAAATCATTTGGCAGCATCCACTTTTAGGTAAAGAATGTGTCTTACGCTGGAAGAAAATATGAATGGATCCAATCTGCTCCTTACTAAGTACTCGCATCACATGCCTTTCATTATAATTTTGTTGTGAGAAGACATATGCTATCTATGTATTTCAGTGTCACTGACCTCTGACAGCAATGTTATTTAGCAAATGCAATACCTCATGTGCTGTATTCACATCAGAAATTACAGAACAGAGAGCAGCTGGATTCATTTGGAAATATACTCCGTAGGGAGAAATATTACCTGCAGCACTACTAGGTAATAATGGTAACAATGACCCTTAAATTCCTGGATCAGATCATAGAAAGTTCTAAAAATTACATTCTATTTTAGTTGTTTACTTCCGGATTATTAAAGCAATGAAGACCCTTATTATTGGCCTGAACATATGCTAATGCATGGAAAATATCAGTATAATTTGGATTTACTTTAATATCACTCACTACCGAGCTGTACCAATTCTCTGGAATTCTCTACCCCAAGAAGCTCAACTCCCAGACCTACTACCAGTTTCTGGAAGACAATTTCTTCAAGCAGTGGTACAGGAAGAAGTCGGTATCGTTCAGGAAAAACATGATTTTCATGCAGGACAATGCTCCATCACATGCATCCAACTATTCCACTGCGTGGCTGGCCAGTAAAGGTCTAGAAGAAGAAAAAATAATGACATGGCCCCCTTGTTCACCTGATTTGAACCCTATAGAGAACCTGTGGTCCCTCCTAAAATGTGAGATCTACAGGGAGGGAAAACAGTACACCTCTCGGAACAGTGTCTGGTAGGCTGAGGTGGCTGCTGCACGCAATGCTGATCGTAAACAGATCAAGCAACTGACAATCTTTGGATGGAAGGCTGTTGAGTGTCATCATAAAGAAAAGTGGCAATATTCGTCACTAATTTTTTTTGTGTTTTGTTTTTGCACGTCAGAAATGTTTTTTAATAATTTTTGTACAGTTATATTAGTTTACCTGGTGAAAATAAACAAATGAGATGGGAATATATTTGTTTTTTATTAAGTTGCCTAATAATTCTGCACAATAATAGTTACCTGCACAAACAGATATCCACCTAAGATAGCCAAATCTAAAAAAAAAACACTCCAACTTCCAAAAATATTAAGCTTTGATATTTATGAGTCTTTTGGGTTGATTGAGAACATAGTTGTTGATCAATAATAAAAATAATCCTCTAAAATACAAATTGCCTAACAATTCTGCAAACAGTATATATCTGTATTTGTGTATATGTATGTGCATGTAGCAGAGCTGTGTGCATTTGTATGTGCATGTAGCAGAGCTGTGTGTTTGTATGTGCATATAGCAGAGCTGTGTGTGTTTGTATGTGTATGCATTGTACATGTAGCAGAGCTGGGTATGTAGTGCCCATGTAGCAGAGCCATATGTGCATCTGTATGTGTAGTGTGCATGTAGCAGAGCTGCGTGTGTCTGTATGTGCATGAATTAGGCATGTTCCAGTGCTGTGTGTGTATCTGTATGTTCATGTAGTAGAGCTCTGTGTGTGTATTTTGTGTAGTGTGCATGTAGCGGAGCTGTGTGTGTCATATATAATTTGGAGGGGTGGAGGCAGAGTGTAAAAGGGGCCTATTAAGACTCTTTCGCTTGGGACCCACAAAAATCTGGAGCCGACCCTGGCAGCAAGGACCGGATGTGAGTTAGTGAGTAGTGGCGGGGCCAGATAGGTGGGCAGTGAGGTGAGTATAAGCATTTGTGTTATTTTTTTTTTAAATATTACGTTTACTATCTTCTAGGGTCTGGATAAACCCCATAGTATAATAAGGAATATTACATTTACACAGAAGTTATTCGCAAAAATATTAAAAATTTGCTTGATCTGCTTATCTTTAGTGTTAACCACTGAGGCATCGTGCTGTTATAGTTACAATTTACAAATACACTATTATCACAGTAAATGTAACATTTTGATAATAGTTTCCTAGTATCTGCTTTACTTACTTATATTTTTTATGAACAATATTATTTTGGTATATGGAAGTGATCAACTTGGCAGTTAGTTGCTGTTGGCGGATCTCTGTAAGAAAAATATATTTATGAAGGAAAGACTATATAAGGCCCCTTTCACATTAGCGGTAAATGGCCACGATCGCGGCACACTTGCGGCAAGCCCCATACATTGTCTATAGGGCTTGCGGTAAGTGTGCGGCAGGTGCTGCAAGTGTGTTTTCGGCACTTGCGGCAGGTGCGGCCGTGAAAAAACTGGGGCATACCGCGTTCTTTTCGCGGCCGCAGCTGCCGCAAGTGCCGAAACTGTACCTGCCGCACCCTTACCGCAAGCCCCAAGCGGCCATTTTGCGGTAATGGGGGCAGTTGCCGCGATCAGTGGTTACCGCTGATGTGAAAGCAGCCTAACAGATAATAACAATTATATCTCTATAATAGAACAGGAAAATAAATTAACTAAATTCTAACTTTAAAAGAATCTTTAACTGTAATATGCAATCTTCAAATTGTCGACAATCCAAATATTTAAGAAAGCTGAAATATGATCTTAGGATATGACTACATATAATAAAGGGGCTGTCTATTACCAGTGAGCTGATCACCATTATTTGTTATCAAAATGAAACTGTATTTCACTTTATCCATTAAAGTTGAAGGACAACTATGTAATGCATGTCTGGCCATAGGTCACCCCAAAATACAATTAAATGAATTTAAAAAGTTAGAAAGGGGACTTAGCCCCTTTAAAATCATATAAACCATATATACTTAATTATGGTAATTAATTTTCAAACTTGTTTTGTTCAATATACAAATGAGGGAGCTTTGGTGAACCCTTGTCTTGACTAGGAGTATGGTGCACATTTACACTCAATTGTATAATGTACTGTAGGATTTACTCAGGAATCTATTAGCAATGAGAGCACAGACACACTGAAACCAAGTTTAAAGGTGAGCAAATCTATAATTAAAACACGTGGCAGAAATAACGTGAGATGCAGCAAAAGAGTAAGCTCATCAAACAGGTAACAACTGAAAGTCTCTGGAAATAGTTGTAGCACAAAAACATAAATAAGGAAGTCTCTAGAAATAATTATCACAGGGAGAAACTGATAGAGAAAGCAATCTAAGGCTGGGGTCACACTTGGCATGAGTTTTTTTAGTGACTTAAAAAAACTCATGCGTTTTTGCATGAGTTTTTTCATTTCAGCATGCGTTTTTTAAGGTGTCTGATGGCACCCTGCGTTTTTGCATGCGTTTTTAAAACAGCACCAAAAAATAGTGCATGTGCTATTTTTTGGTGCTGTTTTAAAAACGCATGCTTTTTTTTAACATGGGCCCCTATGGAAAACGCATGTGTTTTTTATAAAACGCATGCGTTTTTGGATGGTACTAAGGCTGTGTTCACATGCTGCGTATTTGTCTCATTTTTTATGTGCATTTTTTTCAGGGGAAAAAACGTGCGTAAAAAACCCCGCGACAGAACAACTTCAGTTGCGCTTTTTTATGCACGTTTCTTCCAGCACTTATAATGGGGCCTATGGAAGAAACGCGCGTAAAAAACTGGAAAGAATTGACATGTTAATTCTTTTTACGCACGCGTTTTTTGCTTCAAAAACGCTGCGTAAAATTACGCGACGTCTGAATGGCCCAAAGTGAATTTTGGAGCAAAAACGCGTGTAACAAAACACGCCAAATACGCAGCGTGTGAACGCAGCCTAATGAATTATGCGTTTTTGCATGCGTTTTTGATGTCAGCTAATCACATAAGTGCAAAAACGCACACAAAAACGCATGGTACTGTCACACATGCGTTTTTGCTATTAACACATGCTTTTTTGCTATTAGGGCATGCGTTTTTTAACATTGGGGCCTATGGGTGCGTTTTTACATGCTTTTTAAAAAACGCAGGTCTCCAAAAATGCATGAAAAAAACGCAAGTGTGACCCCAGCCTAAGAATAATATACATCCAGAGGCCTTTGAATGGGAATCCACAGAAAAAACAAGTCCAAAACATATTAGTGCAGTGCAGCTTTAAGAGATAGCCGAATGTCCAGAGAGCTGCATCTGCACAATTAACAATACAGTCATGGCCAAAAGTTTTGAGAATGACACCAAAATTATATTTTCACATGATCTGCTGCCCTCTGGTTTGTATTTGTGTTTGTCTGATGTTTATATCACATACAGAAATATAATTGCAATCATATTATGAGTACCAAAAGGTTATATTGACAGTTAGAATGAGTTAATGCAGCAAGTCAATAATTGCAGTGTTGACCCTTCTTCTTCAGGACCTCTGCAATGCTCCCTGGCATGCTCTCAATCAACTTCTGGACCAAATCCTGACTGATAGCAGTCCATTCTTGCATAATCAATGCTTGCATTTTGGCAGAATTTGTTGTTTTTTGTTTGTCCACCCGTCTCTTGATGATTGACCACAAGTTCTCAAGGGGATTAAGTTCTGGGGAGTTTCCAGGCCATGGACCCAAAATTTCTATGTTTTGTCCCCTGAGCCATTTAGTTATCACCTTTGCTTTATGGCAAGGTGCTCCATCATGCTGGAAAAGGCAAAAGGAATGTCTGTAGTGATGTTTCAGTTCCTTTTAGGCCACAATCACATGTTCAGTATCTAGTCAGCATTTTATATCAGTATTTGCAGCCAAAACCAGGAGTGGGTGATAAATCCAGAAGTGGTACACAAAGGATTGGCTGGTCACAGCACCTGAGGTAGTCTGCAGGACCTTCAATTTTCAGTCCGCACCTGGACGCACGTCCACCCCGGAGAGTTCAATCCGGTTATTATCAATCATTAAAGTCAAGAAAAGACAGCGTCACAGACCTTCGATGGTGAAAATCAAGGCATCCTTTATTCCATGGTCAACAGAAGCGACGTTTCGACCACTGCTGTGGTCTTTATCAAGCTCAGTATGTTTTTTAATTGACCTCTTTAAATAAAGCTCCACCACACCCATAAACCAGTGTAAACCAATCACAAATCACATCTATCAATTAATACAAAACACATAACATATACAACAGTACATAATAAAATTCCATATAAGGTGTTATATATGGTTACCCCATCTTTTTACCAGATAAATTATATATTTTGATAGGCATAATAGCATTAATCCAAAGTTTAACAAGAACATACTAGCACATGAACAGTTAACACCAGTATCCAATCAGCATGTACCTTTCAGTTACCATACCAACAACCAGACAATTAAGTATGGATGTTGATAAATTTAGATGCTACATCCAGTGAGGCAATCGGTGGAAAATACAATGCACCATAAAGACATATACAATAACCACATCTATAGATGTTTAAATCACATGTGTAGAAACCAATCATACCTCCTCATTCAATAAGGAACTTATCATCAGCGGACCATTACCTTAGCAGCCGATCTAGGCACCTGATCTCGGGTGACTGCGCCCGACTATCACACGGGTCCATATCTACAGTCACAGATCGGCATGTCACTCATCATCTCCTGTGCACCGGCTACACGCGCCAGCCATGTACAACAAGCTGGGGGCAAGTGCGCATGCTCAATGCGTTCCCGTTCAGCAACCAATCGCGTCTCCCGATTCACCACAAGCCATTACTGTCCTGTTGGTAAACTAAATCTAATAGGTCAACACAGCGCGGGCACCGCCTCCTTACCACCACCGACCAATCACGCTCGACCTTCCCTGTGTTTACATCACCTGACCAGACGCTCCTATCACCATCTATTAGTTACCTACTCCATAGTATATCGTGCCTAGACCAATCACTGGGTCCAATACAATCACCTACAATAAGCGCACTGATAGGTTCAGCGATGTCAACATATCCAAGGAGACCGCTCATCCTCCATCAACACTGAATATATCTCCTGTCTATGCATAATCCTACTAGCTCTTCTCAGCCATCTATAGTATTCACTCTATCTAATAGAACCTATTGTATAGTACCCATTGTATAGTAACTCAATCAATCCAATCCATTACCAATAGTCAGTTATCACATACAACGCCTCAGTCTATTATGTAATAACCCTTCTCACCGATTACCATCACCATGACCATGCTATATCAATCTCATGGTTATACATAACGACAACATGGTTCATACTGAAGGTGACTGGTGTAAACCTGAACTGATTAGTTTATAACACCCATAATACATGCTTAATAATATCCACAGACAACCATATTAAATGGAATCCTAAGTCCTGTACTAAATGTCCATGAAAAATGTCCATATTCCATCATTATCACTACTCCTCATTATTGGATAACAAAAACAACACATATACATCCATAACTTATCTTAAGGGGTACCCCAACACCTCATTATACGAATCAAGTGCAGCTAAAAGAGAATACAAAAGATAAAAACACAAACAGAGTTATCAGCAGCAGGTTCCATTACACTGATTTACCTTAATAAGCACTTTTTTTGATTGTATTCAATATTCAAACCCTTTGGGTGTAATGTGTCCAGCTCAAATATCCACCTTCTTTCCTTATCTTGAAGCAGGGCCAACCTATCACCCCCTCTCCGTGGCATTGGGACATCATCTATCACCCTGAATCGTAACTGATTGACCGAATGTCCACAGTCGTTAAAATGTTGAGGCACCGGCAATTCCACCCTATTGGTCCTAATAGTACTTTTGTGTTTAGAAATTTGGATATTTGAGCTGGATATTTGAGCTGGACACATTACACCCAAAGGGTTTGAATATTGAATACAATCAAAAAAAGTGCTTATTAAGGTAAATCAGTGTAATGGAACCTGCTGCTGATAACTCTGTTTGTGTTTTTATCTTTTGTATTCTCTTTTAGCTGCACTTGATTCGTATAATGAGGTGTTGGGGTACCCCTTAAGATAAGTTATGGATGTATATGTGTTGTTTTTGTTATCCAATAATGAGGAGTAGTGATAATGATGGAATATGGACATTTTTCATGGACATTTAGTACAGGACTTAGGATTCCATTTAATATGGTTGTCTGTGGATATTATTAAGCATGTATTATGGGTGTTATAAACTAATCAGTTCAGGTTTACACCAGTCACCTTCAGTATGAACCATGTTGTCGTTATGTATAACCATGAGATTGATATAGCATGGTCATGGTGATGGTAATCGGTGAGAAGGGTTATTACATAATAGACTGAGGCGTTGTATGTGATAACTGACTATTGGTAATGGATTGGATTGATTGAGTTACTATACAATGGGTACTATACAATAGGTTCTATTAGATAGAGTGAATACTATAGATGGCTGAGAAGAGCTAGTAGGATTATGCATAGACAGGAGATATATTCAGTGTTGATGGAGGATGAGCGGTCTCCTTGGATATGTTGACATCGCTGAACCTATCAGTGCGCTTATTGTAGGTGATTGTATTGGACCCAGTGATTGGTCTAGGCACGATATACTATGGAGTAGGTAACTAATAGATGGTGATAGGAGCGTCTGGTCAGGTGATGTAAACACAGGGAAGGTCGAGCGTGATTGGTCGGTGGTGGTAAGGAGGCGGTGCCCGCGCTGTGTTGACCTATTAGATTTAGTTTACCAACAGGACAGTAATGGCTTGTGGTGAATCGGGAGACGCGATTGGTTGCTGAACGGGAACGCATTGAGCATGCGCACTTGCCCCCAGCTTGTTGTACATGGCTGGCGCGTGTAGCCGGTGCACAGGAGATGATGAGTGACATGCCGATCTGTGACTGTAGATATGGACCCGTGTGATAGTCGGGCGCAGTCACCCGAGATCAGGTGCCTAGATCGGCTGCTAAGGTAATGGTCCGCTGATGATAAGTTCCTTATTGAATGAGGAGGTATGATTGGTTTCTACACATGTGATTTAAACATCTATAGATGTGGTTATTGTATATGTCTTTATGGTGCATTGTATTTTCCACCGATTGCCTCACTGGATGTAGCATCTAAATTTATCAACATCCATACTTAATTGTCTGGTTGTTGGTATGGTAACTGAAAGGTACATGCTGATTGGATACTGGTGTTAACTGTTCATGTGCTAGTATGTTCTTGTTAAACTTTGGATTAATGCTATTATGCCTATCAAAATATATAATTTATCTGGTAAAAAGATGGGGTAACCATATATAACACCTTATATGGAATTTTATTATGTACTGTTGTATATGTTATGTGTTTTGTATTAATTGATAGATGTGATTTGTGATTGGTTTACACTGGTTTATGGGTGTGGTGGAGCTTTATTTAAAGAGGTCAATTAAAAAACATACTGAGCTTGATAAAGACCACAGCAGTGGTCGAAACGTCGCTTCTGTTGACCATGGAATAAAGGATGCCTTGATTTTCACCATCGAAGGTCTGTGACGCTGTCTTTTCTTGACTTTAAATCCAGAAGTGGTGACTTGTTTCTATTATACTTTTTCTCTGATTGTTCCACTCCTGGTTTAAGCTACAAATACTGAGGTTAAAAACCACCAAATGCTCAACGTCTGAACGTGGTCACACACCTTTTCCTTTGTGTTTATGCCCAACTAAATTTTTACAATTTTACCATAATGTTCAATGTAAGAATTTTAGATTTTGACCAAAACCTCTTTGAGTTCAAGTAGTGCCGTAATGACCCCCAGGTTATGCATCGGGGAAATTACACCTCTGTGCAAATAAGAAAAGGGATTTCTTTGTATGAATACATCTATTTCTTTCCACGTCCAAGCTGTGGCTTTTATTTGCATTTTACACTGCATCTGAAAACCAGCTGGATTTTCTCAAGGGATCTTTTAGAGAATTCCTTGCACAATGGAAACTGCTGCACTAAGATGACCAGAAATAATTGTAAGTCTGCTGAGGTAATAATGTAAGTAGTCTCCGGCCTGAAGGGGGTCACCCCGGTCTCTGCTATGGCCTTAGGAGGGGATTCATGGTGAATAGATGAATGTTTTGTATGTGTATTATTTTATTTGTATCTGCAGATATAGTTCATAGAGGGAAGATTTATTTGTTATAGTCTTCCAGCATTGTTAGATAGTAGTTCTATCAGTTAATCAAGTTATATACGAATACAATATGAAAGAAATTAATCTTCATTCAATGCAGTAACTTATAACATATCATCCCTCGTGGGCTGCAGTAATATTTGGTTAAATAATTCTTGATAAATTTCAGCTAGTTGCACTTGGATAATAATTTCTAGGTAACATCTTTTTCTTGCTGACATCTTTACTTCCTGCACACAATCCCGTGAAATCATTCAGCCGATATTTCGAATGACATTGTGCATCGTTCATATCTAGCCTCTACAAACGTAAAGGATGATCGCACTGATTTTTCAAAACCATATTTCCTTTAGCTCAATTTTCAAGAATCGTGACAAAAAAACATGGGATTTTTAAAATTAAATGAAAATCGAACCGAAAAGACCCAATGTGATCACATCATGTGAACATACCCTTAGACCCTGTGCACACATTGCGTTTTTATGCGTTTTGCTTGCAGTTTTGTCACATAACTGCAAGCAAATCCTAATGCCAGCAAAGTCGATGGGAACCCTGAAGTTGTGTGCCTTTTTTTCTCTAGCAGATTTGGTGCAGAAATAAATCAATTATTGCAGCGTTTTTCCACTCCACAATGCATGAAAAATGCAAGAAATCCACAAGAAATGCAACAAATTTCCTGCCAAGAAATCAGGAGAGACTAGAAACCCCTAAGGGCCCCGTTACACATAACAATATCGCTAACGAGATCATCACAGGTTTTGTGACATAGCAGCGACCTCGCCAGCAATATTGCTGTTTGTGACACGCACCAGCAATCGGCCCCCGCTGGGAGATCGCTGATCGTTAATAAATGGCCTGGACCATTTCTTGATCGGCAATCTCCCGCTGGGCATGCTGGATCGCTGTGTGTGACACGGGCAACGACCAGCGATCCCAATTCTGTGGCCGAGAACCTGACAGATCCAATGACCGTCGGGAGTTGGTGCATCGCTGGGTCATCGCTGGTGAGATCTGCCTGTCTGGTATCTCACCAGCAACCACGTTGCGATGCACCAGTGATCCCGCCCAGGTCAGGTCGTTGTCGGGAACCCTGGTGCGCCGCTACGTGTAACGGGGCCTTAACAATTTGCTGCATTTTGGCAAAAGCAAAATCCAATGTGTCTGGACATAGCCTTTGGTCATTTGAAGCTGCCAGGTTTCCGTGTTAGGTCCTGTGCACACTGTGCATTTTTAATGCGGTCTTTATGTGTTTTTTAGTGCAGTTTTGTCTCATAACTTCATGCAAATCCTTACAGCAAAGTCAATGAGAATTCTGAAGTTTTGTGCACATTGCTTTTTTTTTCCTTTGCAGATTGGGTGCAGGATTAAATCTGCAGAATGTCAATCATTGTATCATTTTTTGCAGCATTTTTACCCCTATCATCTAAATTACGCTTTTTTAACCTTATTTTTGATGCTGTGTGTTTTTAATTTGTCATTTTTAAATAAAGCTGCTTTACTTTTGATGCTTCCTGGTTTTTGGCTTTGACAAAACGTTATTGATGCATTCATGTGGATATTACATGCGCTTATATTGTGTTTCTGCAGCGAAAATGCACTAAAAATGTATAGACATTTTTTACCTGCATCTAATGTAATTCTATGGGAAAAATCTGAACATAAAACGCAACGTACTCACAAGAGAAACTGACATGTTGTGGATTTAAAAAAGGCACCATAGATCAAATTATAATACATAAAAAAGCACAGCAGGCACAAGATTTGTCTAAATCCCATACACACTGCCCGTACTGTACGACGATACATTTTTTGCATAGTAAAATCATGCAGTGCCAAAAATGCACCAAAATCTCAATTAAGGAACTTAACCTAAGGGATTAGGAGTCAGAACTGAAATAGGAATTGAAAATGTATTATTTTTGTTAATTTATTAGAGGATTATTTGCATGGCTGAACAACCCCTTTAACCATGTAATTCTGGAATCCAATCCTGTAATTGTTCTAATAAATGTAAAAAAAACTTGCACATATAATAAACCAGATGTGGGCCCAATGCTATCACATCGGGAGGGCGGTGACATCACAATAGAGGTGGACTCTGTAGTGCTGGGCACGGCGGCTGTCTCTCTCCCCCCTTCCCCCCATGTGCTTCCCCCTCTCCCCTGTGCTGTCTTCTCCCCTCTATGCTCTCTCCTTTGACCTATCTCCCCTATATGCGCTCTATCCACTGTGTGCTCTCCCGTCAGTGTGTTGTCTTCTCCCCTCTTGTGCTCTCTCCTTTGAGCTGTCTCCCCCTGTGTGCTTTCTCCCTGTATATGGTCTCTTTTCCCCCTGTGTTGTTTTCTCCCCTCTATGCTCTCTCCTTTGACCTATCTCCCCTATATGTGCTCTATCCACTGTGTGCTCTCCTGTCAGTGTGTTGTCTTCTCCCCTCTTGTGCTCTCTCCTTTGAGCTGTCTCCCCCTGTGTGTTTTCCTCCTGTATATGGTCTCTTTTCCCCGTGTGTTGTTTTCTCCCCTCTATGCTCTCTCCTTTGAGCTGTCTCCACCTGTATGCTCTCTTCCCCTGTGAACTCGACCCTTCCTCTGTGCACTCTCTCTTTCCCCTGTGCACTCTCTCTCAGGCTAGGGTCACACATGTTATCCGTTTTGCCCTGGATCCATTTTTGTCATCAGTTTTTGGACTTTTTTTTTCTACGTTCAAAAACACATATCCGTTAATGGATGGTGCACTTAAGTATCACTGCATTTTACAAAAATGCATGCCTTTTTGCTCAGCATCCAAAAAACGCTGCTAGCAGCGTTTTTGGGTGCAGTGAAAAAACATATGCGTTTTTTTAACATAGGGCCATATGGGAAACACATGCGTTAACACATATGCATTTTTTAGAAAAAATAACAAAGTCCAAAAAGTTCAGGGACACAGGAGACACAAAATGCAGCCTAGGAAAAACGGATTTGACATGGAAAACACTTCCAAAAACGGATTGCCATGTGTGACCCTAGCCTCTTCCCCCCTGCGTGCTCTCTCTGGCCCCCTTTGTGCTCTCCCTGCCCCCTTGTGCTTTATATCTCCCCTATTGTGCTGTCACTCCCCCCCTGTGGTGTACAGAGATTGCGACAGTGTAAGTAAGTGCGCATGCCCACACATGTGCAGTTACTCATTAAGATGCGATAGCTAGGTGCAGCGTTAATGGGGTGATGGTGAGGAGCAGCGTCAAGGAACATTAGCGATGTATCATTGGTTTCAGGTGTCAACAGGTATGGGTGGCTACAGCCCTACTGGCGGTATTGTGCAATGGGCCATAACCACCAGCGGGTGCCATATCTGCACACGCATCACTTGAGTGTGCAAATATGGCGGAGGCCATGGTGCATGGTAGGAGGACATCCTGACACCGGAAATAGATGACAGATGGGACAGGACAATTATGTAAGTAGATAAAAAAGGAACAACTTAAAAACAATTTGTTTTTCTATTATAAATATAACCAGACACTTCAATCTTGGCTGCAGTGATGTTTCTCCCATTATAGCATTGTGTTCATTGATCAATATGACATTGTCTCATTTCATGGTGAACCCCTAACCCCTCAAAATTAAAAGTTGACAAGATTATTGTCATTTCTGTAAGTTGTAGGACGTTTTCCTCATTGCTAATATTTGTATACATAAAGACTGTCTTCACTCCTGACCCTTATATACTTTACTCATCCATCTACTGACAAAACACATAATACTAATAATGCAAAAGAAGCACTTTCTAACGTTCTTTAACCTTTTACCATTTGGACTTTCTATCCCAAACAGATATGTTTGAGTAAGTGGCCCATTAACATTATAGTTATGGAAATGTTGCTTTTTACCATTAGACTCCTTGCCAGATAATGTCTATGCTGATACTACGGCCACTTCAGAGAACGAAGGCTACTGAGTGGATCATGACTCCAAATCAGCGTCAGTTCCAAGTTCTCCACAGCCTAAGTAAAGCAAATGTCAGACTGTGTTTATACAATGTTAATCAGCATAGTTAATGTAAAATACACCAGCGTGAATTATGATAAATCTTCTGACTAGGGATAAAGATAACACGTGGAGGTGGAAGCAGAAGATATCTTTCTAAAGGGGAAAATTGATGAACAAGCATTCCCTTCTCATGGCCTTCTCTCAGCAATAATTTATCTTTAACCACTGGGATTTTCTATTCCAGAGAAAGGAATGTGAGCATCAAATGAACCCTGAGTAAAATATGTTTGTCGCTCTTTTCAACTTATGTTCACCTTACAGTAAGGCAGGAGTGGGGAGAGGGATAGATGTAGGACTTATGGCAGATCTGACATTTGTGAGCTGCCTTGGATTAGGAGTTTTATTGCAGTAAATTGCCATACTGGGTGAAATGCTGATAAATGTATACACATCATCATGAGCATCATAAAGCAGCTGAAGATAAGTTAATGTAATAGTTATATATGTAAATATGTTTATATATACAGGGTGGACTATTTATATGAATGCACCTATATAAAATGGGAATGGTGGTGATATCAACTTCCTGTTTGTGAAACATTAGTATATGGGAGGGGGAAAACTTTTTCAGATGGGTGGTGACCATGGCGGCCATTTTGAAGTTGTCCAACTTTATTTTTTTCAGTGGGAAGATGGTCATGTAACACATCAACCTTATTGAGAATTTCATAAGAAAAACAATGGTGTGCTTGGTTTTAATGTAACTTTATTCTTTCATGAGTTATTTACAAGTTTATGACCACTTATAAAATGTGCTCAAAGTGCTGCCCATTGTGTTTGATTGTCAATGCAACTTTCTTCTCCTACTCTTGACACACTGATAGCAGCACCGCAGAAGAAATGCTACCACAGGCTTCAATAATGTGGTGGATCATATAAATGGTCCACCTTGTATATATATATATATATATATATATATATAACCAAAAAAGTTGCAGCACTCCAGTAGTAGATGATAAACTTCAAGCCCTTTAATGTGGCATAGGGTACACTATGGCTACGTTTCGGGCTCACACTCCCTTTGTCTAGCAGTCACTAGCTGGTATACCCTGTTTTTTATACATCATCTCTAATTAGAAGCATTAACATGTCTATTATCCAATAACCTCAATTGTGACAAAATACAAGTGCTTTTCAAATGCTGTGTCTATCTCTTTACATTGCTATATCCAACACCAATGTTTATTTTCACTCTTATCTCCAAATCCTACTCAAGAAGATCTAAAAACCCTCCTTTGTTTTTAATTAGGAGTCTCCATGCACACATGCAAAGTGTTTACTCAAATGCTAATGATAGATTATAATGCAGATGTACATACACAGTCACTGTCCATCTCTCATATTGTTACCGGTGTCCCGGAAGTTATAATGCGCATGTCCCAGTTCCTGTTGTTACCGGTCACTGTGGCAACAGAGGCGGGATCACAGCGTGGCCTTGGAGTCTCTGCTCCTGCTCATTAGACTCATAACCGTATATGCCAACCAGCAAGCCACAGGCGGAACTGTGTGCTCAGTGTGTGTTCTTGTTTTTATTCCCCAGCGTCCTGGAGCTAAAGTGCTTAGGTGCTTAAAGCTACTATATACAAATGTGCAATATGTTAATAGGCTGGTTATTGCTTTCTCCTTCTAGGTCTCCTCAGAATTGCTGCTTTCTCATTCATACTAACCCTTGGCTCACGAGTAACACCCATTATCACTGAGTGTCAGCCTGTTTACCTCCATCCCAGTAGGGCTTTCCAGTCACATCCTAGTCCCCCTTAATGGTTTGGTCAGGGATTTCACAAAGTGCATACTGCAGCCGTCTCCTTCTTTTAGACCTTTCTATAGCCCAACCAGTAATTTTTTAAAATTTCTATAATAAATATATACAAAAGATGATATCTTATGTGTTCTTTATTAAAGTGCATATTACATTGCCATTTGAGTAACATATGTGCCATAAATTATTAAAGGATAGTCTCATAAATCATGAGACCTGTGGTGACGTGTGCACATAATGCATATGTCCACTACAGATTACTAATTACATTCAGTAAATTTGTGTGCATTGAGTTTCCGATTCTTTCAGTCTTCTTGAATTTCAAAATAGATTCTAAAAAATATAAAACAAATACATAATTACCGTAGTACATTTTAGTACACCAAACAGTGAGTAGTACATACCTTTGATAAATCAGGTTTCTACCTAGGGCTACATTCAATTTGTTGTACACATTCAATCCCTCTGGTTTTAAGGTGCCAAGTTTTTTTATCCATCTCAGTTCTCTCTCTTTCAAATACTTTGGTCCTATCACCGCCTCTTCTCATCTGGGGGATCATGTCTATTATGCGACACTTCAGATCCTTCTCACGATGTTATAAAATGTTTTGGAACCGGCAAATCTAGGCGTTTTTTACGAATGCTATATCTGTGCTGGCTCATTTTAAATTTGAATTTAAGAGTTGTCTCTCCTACATAATATAATTTGCAGGGATATTCTAACAAATAGACCACATAATCTGATGAACAGGTTACAAAATGGTTGATTTTATATCTTTCCCCCATTCTAGCATGTACAAAAGTGTCTTCTTTCAACATTTGTGGGCAGGTCATACATCCTACACACAGGTAGCATCCCAATCTCTTTGCACCTGTTAAGGTTGTTTGGGTCTCTTATTTGAGGCTCCCAATATCTTATTTTACAAGCTGTTTTTTTTAGGTTATTACCTTTTCTACACATTATTCGTGGGGGCTATTGAACTTCACTATGTGAGGATAGCAATTTCACAACATATACCAATGTTTTGTTAGGATTTTTTTAAATCTCCTTAGACTCATCCCCAAATATCATTATTAGAGGTATCTTATTATGTTTGTCCTTAGCCGTGGTGTTTTTTGTCTCTTCTTCTTTGTTCCAGAAGTTTTTTTGGGTAACCTCTTTTGCTAAATTTAGTTAGAAATGAGTCTATTTTTCGTTCTCTCTCACCACTCTCACTCACTATTCTCTGGACCCTTTTAATTAGACCCAGTGGGATGGCTTTTTTTACTTGTTGGGGGTGGTGGCTTTGAAAATGTAAAAGTTTGTTCCTATCGGTGGCTTTCACATGTAGTGATGTCTCAATCACATTGTTCTGCACCTTTACGGTAACATCAATAAATTGTAGTTCAATTTTAGAATAGACCACAGTGAACTTAATCGTTGTATCAACATTATTCAAATATTCATGAAAACCCTCTAATTGTTAGGTATTAACTCATTAGATGAGGAACACATCGTCTATGTACCGCCACCACTGTACAACTCTCCCGTAGTGGCTTGATACATAAATGTGGTCCTCCTACAGCACTGTTATAACTATATTCCGCAAATGAACATGCCATGGGCGTGCCCATGGCGGTTCCTCGTAACTGCTTATAGTATTTGTCCCCAAACAAAAAGTAACTTTTTTTTAGGCAAATTTCCAACAGCATAATAATAATTTCTTTACATTCATCTGAGTAGTGCGTGTTATTCAATTTTTTCTTTACAGCGGCATTGCCTCTCTCATGGCCTATGGAAGTATACAAAGATGTGACATCGAATGACCCAAAAATGTCACCTTTTTCGCGGTTCAATTGTTTCAATTTTTCCAAAATTGAATACTATGACAAAGCAAAACAAAGAATGAACAAGGATGGTTATTTTCTAGACTTTGGTTCTCTTTTTCTCTTTACCCTTTTTCTTTTCATCCTTGTTCATTCTTTGTTTTGTTTTGTCATAGTTACTGTTTCTCTCCATTACATCCTTTTCCTTATTGTTATGTGTCCTACATTTATGGCTTGATTATTAATTAGCCTTGTCTTTTACTATAGTGCACAGCACTTATCCCGTGATGGCATAACACAAAATATGTATTCGCCAGAAAACTTTTTCAAGGTACACCTGCAACTATAGGGTTCTAACACCCTCATATTATTTATCACTCATTATTTTCTATTTTTTTCCTTTTTATGTATTTACGTAGCTTACTGGATACCTTCTGGTTTTTATTTTCTATTGTGTACAAGTAATACATGTGACTTGTAACATTATATGACTTATGATGTATGTGATTGTCATTTGACTTATTTTCTTTTTTTGCTAAATTGTCTAGATGTACAATTTGAGAAAGACTATGTAATGTAATAGTTAAAACGTCATTCACACTTGAAAAATTCTTTTTGTGGAGGATTTTTATTAATAAGGAAATAAGAACTGCAACAGACTTTTCTTTTGAGCTTTATTATTTAAGTTGGTGTGCCAGTATACTTTCATTATTCCCAAACCATAACACCACCCACCTTTCACTGACTTCTTTACACACATTGGGTTCAGTCTTTCCCCAGTTTGACGACAAACATAATGTTTCCCATTAGATCCAAATAAATTAAACTTGCTTTCATTACTAATATGAACCGTGGAGCACTTCTCTGTCCTCACAACATGCTCCTCTCCAAAGGTGAGTATTGCCTTTTGATTTTCTGCTGATGAGAGGTTTGGTCACTGCAGAGTGGGCTTTCAGTCCAAATGCTCTTAAACGTTGTGACACTATATGATGAGACAGATCCTTACACTGTTCAGTGCTGAACTGGAGACCTATTCCAGCTGCAATGTTGAAATGGTTACCCATGGAGAGTCTCTCTTGGAGGACGTAAAGGGATCCTGTCACCTCCAAAAAGCCACCCAAGCTACAAGAAAATGTCCCTGCAGCATCCTATCACTAATCTCACACTTCTTTTGTCTCCTAAAAGCATCCTGTGAAAGTGGATAAAAACGATTTTATACTCACTCATTAAACATTATAATTAGCACGGGCTATATTCTTTAGCCCCTAGGGCGTGTTGTTTTGCAGGCTCCAGGATCCACCCTCTCTCTCTCTTTGCTGCTTTGCTTGTGCAGGCTTTGCCCTCCCCCTCTCTGTCACTCATAGAATGCAAATCATTAGTCCTGCCTTCAGGCTCCAGGATCCACCCTCTCTCTCTCTGTGCTACTGTGATGTGGAGCTGAAGGCAGGACTAATGATTTGCATCTACTTTGACAGGATGCTTTTAGGAGACAAAAGGAGTGTGAGATTAGTGATAGGATGCTGCAGGGACATGATTTTATACCTTAGGTGGCCTTTTGGAGGTGACAGGATCTCTTTAAAAGAGTTTGTGATGTTGTAAAGATGCAATATTCTAGAAATCACAGACTTGGAACAACCAACGTCTGTTGCTATGTCTGGTAGGGTGACCTCTTTGGCCTTCATCTAGACAACCTGCTGCTGGAGGGTTTCAGTCACTTTGGAATGGCACACCATTTTTGCAAAGCGACTGCAAACTGGAAAGTTATGCTGCCAGTTAAATAGAGTTTGTCAGATAATTTAGGAAATTAGCACCAGGTGCCAGATTAACACCAATAATTTGCAGGTATCTCAAAGTTTTCTCTAATTTTGATCAGTGCTCTTTTTCATTTATCTCATTTACATTTTTATTCTGAGCTATAGAATATATTCAATTTATAAAATGACCTTAAAATACTGCTTCCTCCCTGTAGCAGATATCAGTTTATGCAGTAGGCTCATGAAACACATGCAGTTTGGATTATTAGCATGTACTTGTTTCATATGTTCAATTAATCTGGGCGAGCCTTTTCCTGAAGTCAAAGAATGAACATCAAAACCTATATACAGAGGACAAATTGTTTTTCCAATATAAAATCTTTTACAATCATATATAATTGCATAAACAACATAGTTATACCTTTACAAAAAAAATCATTCACAACATTGGGATACCCACCCAACTAAACATAGTTCATACAGTGCATATAGCTGCAGTAGTTGCAGTTTTGACACTAGAAATTCTTTATGTGCTAGTTATTTAATGCATTCACATGCCTTATATGCTGTTGTCTATTTAGCAGTGCTGACGCACATTATTTTTACTCTAAATCCATATATATATATATATATATATATATATATATATATACTGACTATGGAGCTCATATATGGTCGTAATGCTCATATGTGGTAATATTGCTCATATATGGCAATATCCCCCATATGTAGTAATGTATATTTGTGTGTGTATGTATCATAGCCCATACCCCTCCCAGTAGCCTTACCACTTCATAGCTCTATCCCTACACATAGCCCTGCCCCTCCTGGTAGCCCACCCCTTTCATTGTGCAGCCCTGCACCTTCTTAGCTCCCCCTCCACCTAGTACAGAGGGTGGCTCTATGTGGAGGAGGCAGAGCTATGTGGAGATGCAGGTGGCTATGTGGAGTGGGTGTGGCTATATGGAGTGGATGTGGCTATGTAGAGGGGGCGGGGCTATTGCCACATACATACACTCATACATACACTTAGCTTTATATAATTAACATATATATATATAGCATACCAAAGGTTTGGACACACCTTCTCATCCTAAGAGTTTTCTGTATTTTCATGACTATGAAAATTGTAGATTCACACTGAAAGCATCAAAACTATGAATTAACACATGTGAAATTATATACTTAACAAAAAAGTGTGAAACTACTGAAAGTATGTCTTATATTCTGATTACTGTTTTGCACACTCTTGGCATTCTGTTGATGAGCTTCAAGAAGTAGTCACCGGAAATGGTCTTTCAACAGTCTTGAAGGAGTTCCCAGAGATGCTTAGCATTGTTGGCCCTTTTGCTTCACTCTGCAGTCCAGCTCACCCCAAACCATCTCGATTGGGTTCAGGTCTGGTGACTGTGGAGGTCAGGTCATCTGGCGTAGCACCCCCATCACCATCACCCCTCCTCCTCCATGCTTCACGGTGGGAACCAGGCATGTAGAGTCCATCCATTCACCTTTTCTGCATCGCACAAAGACACGGTGGTTGAAACCAAAGATCTCAAATTTGGACTCATCAGACCAAAGCACAGATTTTCAATGGTCTAATGTCCTTTCCTTGTGTTCTTAAGCCTAAACAACTCTCTTCTGCTTGTTGCCTAACCTTAGCAGTGGTTTCCTAGCAGCTATGTTTACATGAAGGCCTGCTGCACAAAGTCTCCTCTTAACAGTTGTTGTAGAGATGTGTCTACTGCTAGAACTCTGTGTGGCATTGACCTGGTCTCTAATCTGAGCTTCTGTTAACCTGCGATTTATGAGGCTGGTGACTCGGATGAACTTATCCTCCGCAGCAGAGGTGACTCTTGGTTTTCCTTTCCTGGGGCGGTCCTCATGTGAGCCAGTTTCTTTGTAGCGCTTGATGGTTTTTGCAACTGCACTTGGGGACACTTTCAAAGTTTTCCCAATTTTTCGGACTGACTGACCTTCATTTCTTAAAGTAATGATGGCCACTTTTTTTTCTTTACTTACAATCATGGCCAAAAGTTTTGAGAATGATACAAATATTAATTTTAACAAAGTCTACTGCTTCAGTTTTTCTAATGGCAATTTGCATATACTCCAGAATGTCATAAAGAGTGATCAGCTTAACAGCAATTACTTGCTAAGTCAATATTTGCCTAGAAAATGAACTTTAATCCCCAAAACACATTTCAACATCATTGCAGTCCTGCCTTAAAAGGCGCAGCTAACATCGTTTTAGTGATTGATCCATTAACACAGGTGTGGGTGTTGATGAGGACAGGGCTGGCGAACAATCAGTCATGATTAAGTAATGCTTGGTATCATTGTTTCTCTTCAGTTAACCATGGTTATCTCTAAAGAAACACGTGCAGCCACCATTGCACTGCACAAAAATGGCCTAATAGGGAAGAGTATTGCAGCTAGAAAGATTGCACCTCAGTCAACAATCTATCGCATCATCAAGAACTTCAAGGAAAGAGCTTCCATTGTTGTCAAAAAGGCTCCAGGGCGCCCAAGAAAGACCAGCAATCGCCAGGACCGTATCTTAAAACTGTTTCAGCTGCGGGATCGGACTACCAGCAGTGCCGAGCTTGCTCAGGAATGGCAGCAGGCTGGTGTGAGTGCTCCTGCACGCACTGTGAGGCGGAGACTCTTTGAGTAAGGCCTGGTTTCAAGGAGGGCAGCAAAGAAGCCACTTCTCTCCAGAAAAAACATCAGGGACCGACTGATATTCTGCAAAAGGTATAGGGAGTGGACTGCTGAGGACTGGGGTAAAGTCATTTTCTCTGATGAATCCCCTTTTCGATTGTTTGGAACATCTGGAAAACAGCTTATTCGGAGAAGAAGAGGTGAGCGCTACCACCAGTCTTGTCTCATGCCAACTGTAAAGCAACCTGAAACCATTCATGTGTGGGGTTGCTTCTCAGCCAAGGGAATCGGCTCACTCACAGTCTTGCCAAAAAACACAGCCATGAATAAAGAATGGTACCAGAATGTCCTCCAAGAGCAACTTCTCCCAACCGTCCAAGAGCAGTTTGGCGCCCAACAATGCCTTTTCCAGCATGATGGAGCACCTTGCCATAAAGCAAAGGTGATAACTAAATGGCTCAGGGAACAAAACATAGAGATTTTGGGTCAATGGCCTGGAAACTCCCCAGATCTTAATCCCATTGAGAATTTGTGGTCAATCATCAAGAGACGGGTGGACAAACAAAAACCAACAAATTCTGCCAAAATGCAAGCATTGATTATGCAAGAATGGACTGCTATCAGTCAGGATTTGGTCCAGAAGTTGATTGAGAGCAGCCAGGGAGAATTGCAGAGGTCCTGAAGAAGAAGGGTCAACACTGCAAATATTGACTTGCTGCATTAACTCATTCTAACTGTCAATATAACCTTTTGGTGCTCATAATATGATTGCAATTATATTTCTGTATGTGATATAAACATCAGACAAACACAAATAAAAACCAGAGGGCAGCAGATCATGTGAAAATATCATTTTGGTGTCATTCTCAAAACTTTTGGCCATGACTTTAGCTGCTTTTTTTCTTGCCATAATACAAATTTTAACAGTCTATTCAGTATGACTATCAGCTGTGTACAGATCTGTGAAGTGAAAACCATTTCCGGTGACTACCTCTTGAAGCTCATCAAGAGAATGCCAAGAGTGTGCAAAGCAATATTTAAAGCAAAAGGTGGCTACTTTGAAGAACTTAGAATAT
>JARQOC010000003.1:145080356-145197876 GCA_033576535.1 Allobates femoralis
GGCGTGCTGTGAACCCTCCACCGCCAAACAGAAGGCGGCGTGGAGAACACCCACCACCACCACCACGGCCGGCGCCACCACCACCGCCGCCGCCACCCAGCACCACCAACACCACCACCACCGCCGCCACCAGCACCAGCACCACCACCACCGCCGCCACCAGCAGCAGCAACACCACCACCGCCGCCACAGCACCAGCACCACCACCACCGCCGCCACCAGCAGCAGCAACACCACCACCGCCGCCACCAGAACCAAACACCACCACCGCCGCCACCAGCACCAACACCACCACCGCCGCCACCAGCACCAACCCCAGCTTTGGGGCATGTCCGGCCGCAAGAGGAGGAACCTGGATGCCCACCTCACACCAGCCATGGTCTGATCCCGGGGTCACCTAATAGACGGCGTGCACAAAGTAATGCTGACTTTGCCCACAGTCTGATACCATTCCTGGATGAAATTCCATTTCACAGGCTACTGCGGGCAATGTCAGCATTACAGATTGTGCTTGACGCCAGTCGCCCACCAAACCACCCAGGTGAGGTTTTCAATTTTTTGGAGGGGTGGCAACTCAGACACTACAACCTACAAGACAGGCCCACACCCCGGGACAGCCATGTGCCACCACAGAGGCCTGTACCTACCATTCCACAATGGCCACCTAACAGGGACCTACCATTTTTCCCCACACCGGCCCAGAGGATCCACCCTCAAGGGTTGCCGGAGGCCATTCATGGGGCCCTTGACCTCTTGCAGGACCAGGGTGATGGTGTCACTTTACTGGCAAGGCCGGAGGATGCGGCAACCTACCAGCAGCTGTAGACCCCTTTTTTTTTTTTTTTTTATTTTGTGTTCATGTGCATTGCACAATTTCATTGTTATTATTTCTTATATTTTCCTGTTTACAAAGTTGTACCAAAAAAAAAAAAAAAAAAAAAAAAAATTCTGACATTTTTACCATTATGGCGGAATAATACCCAGTTTACAAAAACTGCTTTGTGTCTGTCTTTTTTCAGGGAAAGGATGTGTAGGTTGTTTTGTGGGTGGGCTTAAAGTCATCATCATTATAATTATTATTTATTTATATAGCACCGATAGGTTCCATGGCGCTTTACATGAGGATAAGGTACACAAGGAGAAGTACAATAAACATAGACAATAAGGTCATAGAGGTACAACAGGAGAGGACCCTGTACGCGTGGGCTCACATTCAACGAGGGGTGGGTGGGGATACAATAGGGTGGGGAAGGTGTCGGTCGTGGGGCGTGTAGCGGGGTGTCATGGCAGGTTGTAGGCCTGTCGGAAGAGGTGAGTCTTTAGGTGTTTCTTGAAGGTTCCCAGGGTAGGCGAGTGAGAGGTGGGGCAGCGAGTTACAGAGCATGGTTGATGCCCG
Source organism: Allobates femoralis (assembly GCA_033576535.1). Taxonomy (NCBI): domain Eukaryota; kingdom Metazoa; phylum Chordata; class Amphibia; order Anura; family Aromobatidae; genus Allobates; species Allobates femoralis. The sequence goes on from JARQOC010000003.1 coordinate 145,081,753, forward strand.
GGAGAAATCCTGTATGCGGTTGTGGGAAGAGGAGATGAGGGGGGAGTGTCGGAGAAGTTCTTTGGATGAACGCAGGTAGCGTGAGGGATGGTATCGGGAGATCATGTCGGAGATGTATGGTGGGGATAGGTTGTGTAAGGCTTTGAATGTCATGATCAGTGTTTTAAAGTGAGCTCTCTGTGGGGCGGGGACCCAGTGAAGGGCTTGGCAGTGGGTGTAGACAGGTGAGTAGCGTGAGGACAGATGGATTAGTCGGGCAGCAGAGTTTAGTATACATTGGAGAGGTGCAAGAGAGTTGGCAGGGAGGCCTGTGCGAAGGAGGTTCCAGTAGTCAAGGCGTGAGATGATGAGGGCATTAATGAGTGTTTTAGCTGTGTCAGGGTTGAGTAACGAGCAAATTCTTGAAATATTTTTGAGTTGGAGTGACAGGGACTTGGTTAGGAACTAGAGGTGGGGCTTGAAGGAGAGGGATGAGTCAAGGATTACCCCGAGACATTTGGCGTGGAGGACAGGGGAGAGAGAGCATCATTAGCAAGTACTTTACGGACCGCATGGAGCATGAAGTCACCTTGGTTACTAAGTGTAAAATCATGACTCCACAGACAAATGTTGCTGACAAATAAACAGTGCCTGTGTTTGGGGGGTTACTTAATGCCTCGCTATGGCAACAAGACTAGGAACACACACATGTGAGAGGCTGGGACATCTACCTGCTACACATCGCGTCTATGCGTTTTCTACAGAGCGTACAGTGGGACCTTTCTCCAGGCTCCAGCAGGATGATAGTCCAAGCAATGCCCACGATGCAAGCATAGGCTTGTTGCCTAAAAAAATTAGCTGAAGGGGCTTCATATACATTTTTTTCAGAAAGCAGGGTGCTTGGCCCATACAATAGAATTGCTTGTACTAGGAGCATAGTACATGCAATGCCCACGATGGAGGCATAGGCTTGGTGCCTGGAAAAATTAGCCCAAGGGGCTGTTTTGCATTTTGGGTATAAATGCAGGCCTAATGGCCATGTTCAGCTTGTTAGGCTGGGTGTTTCCAAAAATTAGCCCAAGGGGCTGTTTGGCATTTTTAGTGTAAATGCAGGCCTAAGGGCCATGATAAGCCTCTTAGGCTGGGTGTTTCCAAAAATTAGCCCAAGGGGCTGTTTGGCATTTTGGGTATAAATGCAGGCCTAATGGCCATGTTCAGCTTGTTAGGCTGGGTGTTTCCAAAAATTAGCCCAAGGGGCTGTTTGGCATTTTTAGTGTAAATGCAGGCCTAAGGGCCATGATAAGCCTCTTAGGCTGGGTGTTTCCAAAAATTAGCCCAAGGGGCTGTTTTGCATTTTGGGTATAAATGCAGGCCTAATGGCCATGTTCAGCTTGTTAGGCTGGGTGTTTCCAAAAATTAGCCCAAGGGGCTGTTTGGCATTTTTAGTGTAAATGCAGGCCTAAGGGCCATGATAAGCCTCTTAGGCTGGGTGTTTCCAAAAATTAGCCCAAGGGGCTGTTTTGCATTTTGGGTATAAATGCAGGCCTAATGGCCATGTTCAGCTTGTTAGGCTGGGTGTTTCCAAAAATTAGCCCAAGGGCTGTTTGGCATTTTGGGTATAAATGCAGGCCTAAGGGCCATGTTCAGCTTGTTAGGCTGGGTGTTTCAAAAAATTAGCCCAAGGGGCTGTTTGGCATTTTTAGTGTAAATGCAGGCCTAAGGGCCATGATCAGCTTGTTAGGCTGGGTGTTTCCAAAAATTAGCCCAAGGGGCTGTTTGGCATTTTGGGTATAAATGCAGGCCTAAGGGCCATGTTCAGCTTGTTAGGCTGGGTGTTTCAAAAAATTAGCCCAAGGGGCTGTTTGGCATTTTTAGTGTAAATGCAGGCCTAAGGGCCATGATCAGCTTGTTAGGCTGGGTGTTTCCAAAAATTAGCCCAAGGGGCTGTTTGGCATTTTTAGTGTAAATGCAGGCCTAAGGGCCATGATCAGCTTGTTAAGCTGGGTGTTTCCAAAAATTAGCCCAAGGGGCTGTTTTGCATTTTTAGTGTAAATGCAGGCCTAAGGGCCATGATCAGCTTGTTAGGCTGGGTGTTTCCAAAAATTAGCCCAAGGGGCTGTTAAATGTTTGCTAACAGAAAATAAAGCTTGATTCCTTGTGAAAAGGTGTTGTGATGGTTAATGAAACCGAAGTTAAGGTGTAGTGTTGGTTTAAGATGAAGCAGCCTCATTACCAGGTTGCAGGAACATGGTTACGCAAATCGTTACTGGTCTTGGACATACTGCTTGTACCAAAAAGACACAATATAATACAATGATTAATTATATCATATTGATGTTGAACGTGGCACTTCAGCTCTGAGTACTGTCGTCTTCAGGGCTCAAGAAGTCTTGTGAAATCCAGTTCCTATTAAACTTAATTAGAGTAAGCCTGTCTGCATTCTCTGGAGTAAGACGTGTCCTGGTATCAGTTATGATACCCCCAGCGGCACTGAAAACCCGCTCTGATGTCACACTAGCTGCAGGGCATGCCAGCACCTCCAAGGCATACAACGAGAGCTCGGTCCAAGTGTGGAGCTTGGAGACCCAGTAATTAAACGGGACTGCGGCATCAGTCAGGAAGCAGGTACTGTCACTTAAGTATTCTTGTACCATGTTGGTAAGTTTCTGTCTCCGAGAGATGGTTACTGGAGCAACATGGCGCTGCAGGTTCGATGGCTTATTGAACATAGCCCACTTTGCGGACATCTTTCCAGCATCTCTTCTGGACAGCGTGGATGATTGTGCCCCGACCAAAGGCTGCTGTTGCACAGAGTTGCTAACTATGGGCAGAGTGTTGTCTGACGGTGATATTCGAAGCATATTTTCCACAAGAACACTCTTGAAATAGTCAATTGTCAAGCCACGTGGTGACTGAAACAGCAGTGAGGTGAATTTATCTTTATAACGTGGGTCCAGAAAGGTGGCCAACCAGTAGAGGTCGTTGTGCAATATGTTAATCACTCGTGGGTCTTCTAGCAGACAAGTCAACATGAAGTCAGCCATGTGTCCTAAGCTGCATAGAGTCATGTCTTCAGTGTCCTCAGAACGATGTTCAATACCCATTGTATCCGCAAAGTCTGTCTCCGCCTCCTCCTCTCCAGGCCACCCATGGTGGACAGACACAAAGCTGGGGTTCTGAGTACCATCTGGGTTGACATCGGCACCAACAAAAAATGAATCCTCTTCATCGTCTTGCTCCTGTTCCTCCTCAGGAGCCATTGTTGCCTGGTCATACTGGCTTTGCTGGCTAGGTACTGCGCTGTTTAAATCTGGCTCCATAGCCATCTGCTGGGCTCTCAATGCTTCATTTTTCTGATTAATGAGGGACTCTTTCAGCAGACACAGCATGGGTATAGTGACACTGATGATGGACTGATCACCGCTCACCAGTTTTGTGCAGTAGTCAAAATTATCAAGAACCTCAGATGTGTCAGCGATCCACACCCACTCCATTGTACTAATATGTCGTGGCTGACTGCCGGTCTGACGGGCATGTTGCAACTGATACTCGGATATTGCCCTCTGCTGCTCATTGATCCTCGATAACATATGGAATGTAGAGTTCCATCGTGTCGGCATGTCACAAATGAGTCTGTGGTTGGGCAAATTCAATTGCTTTTGAAGCAATGAAAGTTTTCCAACCGCTGTTGACGAATGACGAAAATGTGCACAAAGTCGACGCACCTTCTCCAGTAGGTCACATAGCTCTGGGTATGTACGCAGGAATTTCTGCACTACCAGATTCAGCACGTGAGCCATGCAAGGCACGTGCACAAGGTTTCCGAGCTTTAGTGCAGCCACTAGGTTACGACCATTGTCGCTCACCACGAGACCGGTCTGGAGTTGGAGTGGGGATAGCCACTCATCTGTCTGTTCCTTCAGACCTTTCAACAGCTCTACTGCAGTGTGCGGTGTGTGACCTAAACAGATCAGCTTCAGCAGAGCCTGTTGGCGTCTTGCTGAAGCACTGCAGCAAACCTCCCAACTTGGCCGTGATGTTGAGGGCAATTGAGGATTGGTCGAGGAAGCGGAAGATGGGGTAGTGGACATATAGGATGATGCAGAGACCCTGAATGAGGTTGTGCCAGCTATCCGTGGCGTGGGTAGGATGTTTGATGTAACACTAACATCGTTTGGCACACTCTCCACAACGTTGATCCAATGCGCGGTGAGCGAGATGTACCGGCCCTGTCCTGAACTGCTTGTCCACGTGTCCGTAGTAAGGTGTACTTTCCCGGTTACAGCGTTGGTGAGGGCACGCTTGAGGTTGTTAATGACATGCTCATGTAACGCGGGGACGGCACAACGTGAAAAGTAGTGGCGGCTTGGAACCGAGTAGCGTGGTACTGCCACAGCCAAAAGCTCACGGAAAGAGTCTGTACCCACAAGCCTAAACGGCAACATCTCGACTGCTAACAACTTAGCTATCTGGGCATTTATTTTTTTGGCTAATGGGTGGGAAGAGTGGTATTTCTGCTTCCTTTCGTACAGCTGTGTCACTGATAACTGTAACGATGTTGCTGACCGAGAACTGTCTGCACTCGTGTTCAGTCTCTCTGCAACCGCTGCTTGTGATGAGTACATATGAGCTGGACCAGCTTCAGCAACACTTGATTGTGACGGACGTATCTGAGTTACCGTCGCAGTCTTTGGGTCAGATGACACTGTTGTGGAAGGCTGCACTTTTGACCACTGAATAGGGTGCTGACCAGCCATGTGCTTCCGCATACTGCTGGTGCTCTGGTTTCCTTTCCCGTGGCCTCTGCTGAGCCTTGCATGGCAGATGGTACAGATGACCACATTTTCTTGAGAAGGCCCATCTTTAAAAAATTTCCACACAGTGGCTGACCGACCTCTAGGCTTGACTGTACTCCCTGAGGATTACTGAGGCCCACATTTGAGACATTTTGTCCAACAGTTGACAAATTTTGAGCCACAGTGGACACATTTTGGGCAACAGTGGTGACTCTTTGAGTTCTGGTGGGAGGAGTCGGCCTTGCTGCCTTTGTTGGTGGGACATACACACTTTCTTCCTCCGTGCTGCTCTGCTGGCTCTGCATCGCAACATTCCACGTGGGATCAGTTGTCTCATCATCAACCCCTTCCTCTTCTAAATCTTCCCGATAACAAGATAGATTTTGCTCCCCAGATGACAAGTGTGTCACTGTCTCATCATCATCATCCTCCAACTCCTGAGACGGTCTAAGACTTTGCTGAAAGACACGTTCATGTGGCCGGGGTGTCTCTAAAACTTGTCCATGAATGGACAATTCTTCATCAAGTATCTCATCTACTACGGAGTCTGGCAAACCGGATTCATGTAAAGGATTATATGTACCAAATAAGTCATCTGAGTGACCCATGTCTGTGTCAACATTTTCATGGGGCTGCTGTTGGTCTGAGGAACTGTGAAGAGGTTGTGGATTAGATGACCCAGCATGGTATGTACCAACAGTAGATACAGTGCTCAAGGAACCTTGAGTGCTGCAAGAACCTGTTGTTGAGGTCTTGTCTGCCAGCCAAGACGTTAGATGCTGTTCGTCTTCCGGCCTCAATACTCGTTTACTTTCCTGACGGGAAAGTTAGACAGGAGGAACGATCGATCAATCCTCGTCTGTCTGCCCGAACTGGTGGATAGTTGGCCACGACTACCAATGCCTGTACCTCGTCCCTGTCCCTTAGCAAGACTTTTTTTGGGATTTGGTTTTTTGTGTGACATTTTGTAATTTCTGGTGGCTTTCTGGGGGCTTGTAAAACAAGTAGCAGGTACTATTTCGTGAAAGGTACACACTAGAGGCTAAGATATTTTTAGAGAGATGGAAGGTACCGTGCGAGCTGCAGGCAGGACACCGTACAGCTACGCACTGGCACAGGAAAAAATTGTTTAGTACGCACAACCAGGCACACTTAGGCTGCGGTGCTGGCTGCGTGCAAGTTTACAAGTACCGTGCGAGCTGCAGGCAGGACACCGTACAGCTACGCACTGGCACAGGAAAAAATTGTTTAGTACGCACAACCAGGCACACTTAGGCTGCGGTGCTGGCTGCGTGCAAGTTTACAAGTACCGTGCGAGCTGCAGGCAGGACACCGTACAGCTACGCACTGGCACAGGAAAAAATTGTTTAGTACGCACAACCAGGCACACTTAGGCTGCGGTGCTGGCTGCGTGCAAGTTTACAAGTACCGTGCGAGCTGCAGGCAGGACACCGTACAGCTACGCACTGGCACAGGAAAAAATTGTTTAGTACGCACAACCAGGCACACTTAGGCTGCGGTGCTGGCTGCGTGCAAGTTTACAAGTACCGTGCGAGCTGCAGGCAGGACACCGTACAGCTACGCACTGGCACAGGAAAAAATTGTTTAGTACGCAGAACCAGGCACACTTAGGCTGCCGTGCTGGGTGCGTGCAAGTTTACAAGTACCGTGCGAGCTGCAGGCAGGACACCGTACAGCTACGCACTGGCACAGGAAAAAATTGTTTAGTACGCACAACCAGGCACACTTAGGCTGCGGTGCTGGCTGCGTGCAAGTTTACAAGTACCGTGCGAGCTGCAGGCAGGACACCGTACAGCTACGCACTGGCACAGGAAAAAATTGTTTAGTACGCACAACCAGGCACACTTAGGCTGCGGTGCTGGCTGCGTGCAAGTTTACAAGTACCGTGCGAGCTGCAGGCAGGACACCGTACAGCTACGCACTGGCACAGGAAAAAATTGTTTAGTACGCACAACCAGGCACACTTAGGCTGCGGTGCTGGCTGCGTGCAAGTTTACAAGTACCGTGCGAGCTGCAGGCAGGACACCGTACAGCTACGCACTGGCACAGGAAAAAATTGTTTAGTACGCACAACCAGGCACACTTAGGCTGCGGTGCTGGCTGCGTGCAAGTTTACAAGTACCGTGCGAGCTGCAGGCAGGACACCGTACAGCTACGCACTGGCACAGGAAAAAATTGTTTAGTACGCAGAACCAGGCACACTTAGGCTGCGGTGCTGGCTGCGTGCAAGTTTACAAGTACCGTGCGAGCTGCAGGCAGGACACCGTACAGCTACGCACTGGCACAGGAAAAAATTGTTTAGTACGCACAACCAGGCACACTTAGGCTGCGGTGCTGGCTGCGTGCAAGTTTACAAGTACCGTGCGAGCTGCAGGCAGGACACCGTACAGCTACGCACTGGCACAGGAAAAAATTGTTTAGTACGCACAACCAGGCACACTTAGGCTGCGGTGCTGGCTGCGTGCAAGTTTACAAGTACCGTGCGAGCTGCAGGCAGGACACCGTACAGCTACGCACTGGCACAGGAAAAAATTGTTTAGTACGCACAACCAGGCACACTTAGGCTGCGGTGCTGGCTGCGTGCAAGTTTACAAGTACCGTGCGAGCTGCAGGCAGGACACCGTACAGCTACGCACTGGCACAGGAAAAAATTGTTTAGTACGCACAACCAGGCACACTTAGGCTGCGGTGCTGGCTGCGTGCAAGTTTACAAGTACCGTGCGAGCTGCAGGCAGGACACCGTACAGCTACGCACTGGCACAGGAAAAAATTGTTTAGTACGCAGAACCAGGCACACTTAGGCTGCGGTGCTGGCTGCGTGCAAGTTTACAAGTACCGTGCGAGCTGCAGGCAGGACACCGTACAGCTACGCACTGGCACAGGAAAAAATTGTTTAGTACGCAGAACCAGGCACACTTAGGCTGCGGTGCTGGCTGCGTGCAAGTTTACAAGTACCGTGCGAGCTGCAGGCAGGACACCGTACAGCTACGCACTGGCACAGGAAATTTTTTGTGGAAAAATGGCACCAAAATTATTTGGTAGACTAGTGCCAAAAATAAGAAAAAGCTTAGGATTACAGCTCTGCGGAAAGCTGGGTGAACTAAGCTCTGAGGATGGTGCTGGATTCACTGTAAGGCTGCTCCTATCTCCCTTCCTTACAGTCCTGTACAGCAATCCTCCGTCCTGGTAGTTCTGAAAAGAACTTTTGGGTTATGTGTGAGGAATCTTGACTCCTACACTGCGTCCTGTTAGTTCTGAAAAGAACTTTTGGGTTATATGTGACTCCTACACTGCCTAACTGTCCCTAGATCTGCTCCAAGTCTCCCTGCACTAGGTCAGCTCTTCTCAGCAATGTGCCCAAAATGGCGGGGGCAAGCCTTATATACTGCCTTGCCTTGTCATAGATGACATAGGCATCACGATGGACAGCAGCCAATCATAGTCCTGACACAACCAAAACTGCTATGCCATTACTGACTATGATTGGCTATCTTCACAAGTTTTCTGACCTAACACGCAATGCTGACTAGTAACATAAAAGATTCTGGATTCGCGAGTCCCGAATAGAGAATACAGGACTCGGAATCGCAGACTCGCTAGGATTCGGACTCGTAGACTCGCTCAGACTCGCTGCTGTTTGGGAGATTCAAGCTATATAGCGATGTGATAGAGCGAGTCTAGCGAGTCTAGCGAGTGAGAGAAAGTAAACTATGACAAAACTAAGATTGCCATTCACTTGCATTGGACTCGTTACTGAGCGAGTATTCGCTAAAAGACTCGCCGATTCCCGAGTCCAGCGAGTCCCTTAAGAATCGCCGAGTAACGAGTCCTAGCGAGTAGACTCGCTCATCCCTAGCTATGATCCAGCGCAGTCTGTCTGCTCTGCTCCTGCACCCTCCGGTTCTGGGGCTTGCATTCCCTGTGCATGTCTCCCGAGAGCGCGCTTAGATTGCATGCAAACTACACATTGAGAATATTTAAATGGCCAATATGCCCTAATCCAGAACTACCTCTCAGCCTTCTTTGTGGGTAGCTGGCCGGGTAGTCAACGGAGGGTACAAAGTCTCTCTGAGGCTCCCAAGTGTTCCTTCAGCTACGTTCACTGTCCTCTGTGTATTTCTTGCAACTCCTTTCTATCCGTGCGCTGCCCTGTACAAACCCACTTCCTACCAGGCCCGTCGGGTGTGATGAGGTAACCCCTTCCTCTCTAAGGGGGCTAAACCCGGTTTGAGGATACCTGGTGGGGCTGCACATTGTGGACGAGGTCAGGGGCTGCTTGGCAGACCTGCGACCCACCAGTTTTAGTTGCTCAGGGTTGGACTCGCCTCCTGCACCGCGACTCGGAGCCGGTACCCCGTTGTGGACCAGAATTCACCCAGACCGTTTACTCGGACAGTCTGGCACTGGGTCTCCCCTTTCTGTCTGGGTTGCCACTCCTCTTTGGGCGCCCTCCCTGTGGTGTCCCTCTAGGACTTGTTCCTTGCTTCTTTCTGCAGACTAGAATCGCTCTGTCGTGGGTTTCCCATTCCTACTACCCTAACACTTCTCCCACCAGGTCTGGGTCTCCCAGGCAAACAGGTTAACCCTTTAGTCCCCCTATTCTAGCTGTAGGGATGCTGAGATGAGAGCCTCAGTTCGACATTATCCCCTCCAATGACTGGGATACCGCACACTCTGTTTTGGATGCAGTACCCCTTGAATAAATATTATTATTATTATATTATTACTGTGGCCAATATATATATTGAATAATTATTGGATGACTATTGTGGATATATTATGAATGGAGGACTATGGGCTGCATTATAATACATGGAGGACTATGGGAATACATTGTAATATATGTAGAAATATGGGGGTGCATTATAATAATTGGAGGACTATGGTGGTGGGAGGAGGAAAACTATATATACCAGGACAGGGGACATATATACCACAATAAGGGCAACATTCCAGTAGGGGGACCATATATTGCAGGATGAGGGATATTAATGCATAATAAAGGAGGAGGGGGGTCAATCTGTGAGTCTTTAAATTATTTACAACATTACACAGGGCCTGTACATCTGACCGACATGTGCACGGGGGGCAGGGGAGGGGTTGAGGTAACCCGGGTCCAAATTTTGCACCAGGATCCATCAGACTCTAGTTACGCCACTGGGCAAAACCTATGAGGGCTTGCTTTGGTGTTTGGAGCAGCCTATGACCTGGAAGGCAACTGGGTTGGTATGCTTGTTAGTGGCTCGCATCCTGGAAGACACGCGGTGAGGAGGCCTTGGGGAATCCTGGACTGTCTCGGGGTTCAGGAAGCCTCAGTGGTGCTAGGGGTCTGGAACAGACAGGAACTTGTGATCCCAGAGATACAGCTTCTTGAACAGTGAACTAAGAGGTCAGTGGACACTTTATTAGACTAAATGTGATAAACCATACGGGCACACCCACCCTTGGAACAGGCCAGTGATTATATGTTTTGTCAATTTCTGTGAACTATGCTATAGCGGTTTATGATTGTTAATAAACCAGCTGGATTCATATAAATGTGAAACTGTTCCTTTGAGCTTTACTTCTGTTGCCACAAGAGTATACCCTAATACCCTCAGTGAGGGCTACCTCACATGTCACAAGTTGACTTCTCTGCAGTCTGTATATTTTAGATGTGGTTAATTTCTGTTGGGACATTAAGGGTTAATGTCAGCTTTTTCCTTTGCTGCTGTTTGAAATCAGTTGATGCAGTTGATGACCACTTCTCCACCCTTAAAATAGTCACATGACCTATCACCTGATGTTGTTGATAAAGTTAATTCTTCCCCTGACCATTGTGCTGTCTGGAAGTAGTACTCAACTGCTGCTGGAAGTCCTTCCTGGTGACCCATCTCTGTGCATTGGAGTTTTGCAGCTTATTACAAGTATTCTTATTGTCATTTCCCCTATCTCTCTTTACCTTCCTGATGTTTTGCTATCTGCACTGGTTAGGCTAGCATGCTCACCAGTCAGTGCACTAGCCAGGGCTGCCTAAGGTGACAGACAGGGACTAGGCACATGATGGCCACAGGGATAAGGACCTGCTTAGGGTGTTAGAGCAGTAAGGGACAGACACAGGCCAGTGTCAGGAGGTGTCCCTCTTGCCCTCTCCCTACTGCTAAGGCCTCCCTTCCCCCTATATTATCCCACTGTCCTTTAGTATCACTCCATGAGGTGGACATTTTCCCTGTCCATATGTGACATATCAGTTGTGGTCTTTGTATAGAGATTATTTTCAGCCTGGTTATCTGGTGACATTACCCTATACCCACAGTTATGGTACCTTTACACGCCGCCACAACAGGATGGATACAACCCGCTACAGGCTACAAATGTAGCTTGTCGCGCCAATATCGCCCGTAGTAGCGGCGTCTGAAGACGGGACGACACAGCCGGCTACAGATACCTCTGTATCCGTGCACTGCCCATAAACATATGGCTACATCGCCGATTGTAGCGAGCTGTATCGGCGTGTAAAGAAGCTACAGAAGGGAACTCGGGACATCCGGCGATGTAGCTGCAATGTGGCTAAGGCGTCACCCATGCTCCGTGATACCGCGCCCCTTCAGCGATCATTGGTGGAAGATGCTGCGTTACGATTGGCCCTTGCCTCACAGCCCTCCATCTTGGATGAGCTGTCCCTTCAGCACTACACATACGCGCCGTATGCACGATCATATAGTAGTACAATTACGCGGACACACACTTGAACGTAAAATCATAAATGGCCCATGATCTACATACAGTGTGCACATCCTATCAACACATGATAACGAATAATGCTGTACACAGCGCACAAGTGTGTGTTACGTACCGCTCTGGCTTATTGCACAGCAGCTGCCGTAGAAGTGTTCCGGGTCTGGCACTGCGCGCAGCGCGCACACAGATGCACACAATCCCATAGCACATCGGAGGAGATTACTCAGTAGACAGATCAGAGCCGTGTTGTAAGGACTGCACTGTGGGTCTTCTGCAGTAGGGGCCGCATAAGTGTGTCGGGCGGGTCACTGCGCGTTGGGCTACTTATAAAGGTGCGTCACCCCGACAGCGGCCGTAATGACGTCATGACGTTGGTTTCATTTTCAGTCTGCCTGCAAGGTGCCAGCCCCGCCTCTGCACACACCATAGCAGTCATGGCAGCCGTGCACTGCGCCGCAACATGGGGGATGGCGGAGCTGATCATCCTCATTGATCAGTGCGACCGTCGGGACTATTGGGGCCACCATCACCACCGGCACCCCAGGCTGCGCAATCGGTGCACCGTGCGGCGGATCCAGCGGGCCCTGCTCTGCCAACTGGGGGTACAGAGGACAGTCAAAGCGATCCAAAAAAAGATCGCTGACTTGAAGCATAAGTGCCCAGGTCGCATACTGGACATCCGTGCCAGGATTGCCAGGCTGCGTGGTGAGTAATTGTTGCCCCAAAAACACACACCGCCACATGTGCATGTCCCACAATACACAAAAAATGATGGAAACATATGACAAGGGACAGTGTGGCCTACACAATCAAACACATCTTCACAGTGTTGTGCTCATCCAGTCAGGCCTAAAAATGTCTCACACGCACAGTCCATGCATACAACATGAGTGTATGCATCCAGCATCACCTGGTTGATGCTAAGTAAGGCTGGGGTCACACACACAGATATCTGCCCACATATTGTTTGCAGATCTCTGTTTGCAGTCAAATCATGGTCACATGTTTACATTTGGAGACAGCCTCAAAATGGAACAATGTGTCCATGCTTTCACTGCAACCAGAGATCTGTGAACAATATCTGGCCACATATCTGTGTGTGTGTGACCCCAGGCTTAGCCGTCAAATACATAGCCACACAAGCTCTTTGTAGGACAACAATGTGTAGGCATGATCTTATTACGTCTTTTATGTTCAAATATCAAACTAGATGCTGAATCCTCATCAGAAGAAGGGCCCCATGCCCCACCCCCAGGTGGCCCATCAAGAACCACGCCACATCAGGCTCAAGTGGCACCCTTGTCCCCAGGGTCAACACCTTCCCCCGGGCCTCAGGAGCCAGACGTGCCGTCACCCACCGGGACAGAGGACGTGGAGGACCAGTCAGCACCTGGCAGCCCGCTGGAGTGTGACCAGCTGTCCCCATCTGCCTGGCTGCTGGAGGAACACATCACCTCCCCACAGGAGGGCGAGGAGCTGCAAGTACCTGGCGGCCCAGAGGAGTGTTTGCCCCGTAGCCCAGGACCACTATTACCCCTGAACCACATAATGTGGCCACGGAGCCCCAGCCCGGGAGTAACACCACCTCCCACTGTCTCCAGCTCAGTGGCGAGTCCTGGGGTGACCATGTCCCCACACAGTGACTATGGTGGTAAGTGTGTTATGTTGCCACAGTCACCCTGCACACTGTTGCTTAAATTTCATCTGGGCCCAAACTATTTATGTAAACAAAGTAAACCATGTTGGTTCACCATTTTTGCAGATGGTGAACGTGCGGGCTCATATGGATGGAGCTTGACCCCATCTCCCTCCCCGTCTGATGGTGAACTGGATTTGGAGGAACAGGGTAAGTGGATGGTTGTGGCCAGTCATGACTAACCATCAGCAGTGACGACTGTGTACTAAAGTGTGTGTTTACTCCCAATACAGGTGCCCCTACCATGGAGGAATTCATCCAGGCCCATCATGCATTTGTGGCCCGTTTGACCACGGCTCTACAGCGTGGCCTGCAGGACCTTGCCCGCCTGGCTCAAATGCTGGCGGCCCTACACCCACACCATGGATCACACCCATGAATTTGAGGGATGCATTGTATCCTGGCCAAACATGGCCCCACAAACAGTTGTCCTTGTTGGACCCTAAAATTTTCACACGTTGGCTTGTTGCCTTGCAAAAGTGAAAATATTGTTATTGGTTTTTTTTTTGCCCCCGTTGGGCTCTTTTCTTATAGTGTCCCACATTGGGACCATCACAAGTGTGGACTGGCTAGGCCAATCTGCCCTACAATCCCTATACTGTCCCACATTGGGACCATCACAAGTGTGGACTGGCTAGGCCAATCTGCCCTACAATCCCTATACTGTCCCACATTGGGACCATCACAAGTGTGGACTGGCTAGCCCCATCTGGCCTAACCATTCTGTGTATGATGGCAAATGTCTGTGACACATGTATGTTTACAATACAATGCTGTTCTAACTGTGTTATACGCTCCTTCATGTGACCTTACTAATATTTGGTGACCAAACCTCACCATAACCTAACTATGTGAGGCACATCACAACATCCCTTTGTGAATGTGCTAAGACATTCCAAATGAACCGATGCTGATCCTGCTCAGCGAGCAGTGGCCCATATTGTGTGGCTTGGGGAAACCTATTATTGGCCACAATACCATTCACCCCCACAAACCCCCACAATCCTTATTCCTAAATGAATACACAATTGTGTGAATCAAACAATTTTAATCCAGCCTGGATATTAAACTAAATCACAAAGAATATGATGTTTTTGGAAAAAAAAAAAAAAAAAGAAAAATTTAGGCCAAAAGTCAATCCAGAAAATTAACAAATCAAAGGAGATTCCTCAAATTATAAAGTCCAGACTGCCAATTCTGTGCATTGGCTACTAGTGTCCAACTCATTCTTCCTCTGTCGGCTCTGACAATGCCGGATCCCCCCTCCTCTCAGGGCAGCCCCGACCTGCCCGAGGACGTCTTGTTGAACGACGACGTGTTGGGGGGGGAGGGGTTGACTGTGGCGGGGCCGGTCTTCTCACGGGCCGAGATGGGGCAGCTGGTGAAAGGGGCCACAAGGTGTGTTGCATGGGGAGGGGGACGTGGCAGCCCCATTGAAGGGCCCCATCATCGGCAGCATCAGCGGCATTGTGGAAGACCCTCAGAAGGATCTTTTTCTGGAGCGGCTCCATCCCTCGCATTCTGTTGCTCATGTAGAGGGCGTCGCTGTCGATGTGGGTCCGCTGTTCATCCAACAGCACGCGTCGGGCCCAGGTCGCCAGCTCCGTCTCTGGTGGTGCAGGACGTCGGCGGCGACGGATCCCGGAGCTGGGACCTGGGCCTGGACCCACATCACTCGCCCCGCCCTCCTGCTCAGCCCCAGATGTCATGGGCTGAGCATCATCAGCAACAGAATCCTCGGCAATGGAGCCGTCCTCTTCTGGGGCCTGTGGGTGGAGAAAAAAAAGAAAAACCGTTAGTGAAGGCACTATCAACTGTATACATTCACAACAGGACTCAATATAGCACTCCCACACACACCAAGGCCAACTACCAGAATGGAAAATGATGAATAACACAGTAAAGCAAAAAAGGTTCAAGACCCCAACACCAGTGGTTCTCCTGTACACTCACCTCGACCATTCCAGGATCTGAGCTCAATACATAATTAGGTGTTTGTCACGGAGCCGTACCCCAATATTAGGACATGTCACCACAACACCTTGGTACTGGGGGCTGTGCTGCCCAATGACACATATTGGCCACCTTTCCATTTGCACTCCTATTATGGTGAGAATCCACCCCTCTGTCAACTACCTTTAACCCACTGGCAACAAAGCCAACACACATGTGTGGCAGCACCATTAACTACATGGTACTATGTGGCTGTTTGAGAACAAACCACCTGCTATCTTGAAACCCTTAAATAAGTAACCTAAACATACCAAGATGTTGTGGAAGAAGCAACATTGCAATACGGCTGGAAGCATAGAATTGAAAAGTCTTCCAACTCATGGAAGGAGGGCAGATAGATTGACACCCCAAGGTTTGCCGCAGCAAGGAGGAAACTATGCCAACAAATTTGGTGTGAAGGATTTATAGAAGCACACATGTGAAGGAAACATTGTGGGCCACCACTGTCACACAATTACCCACCTCCTGTGGCGCAGATGGTGATGCAGCCGGGCCTACATGGGACGCAGCAACGGGGCAGTTGGTCGTCGTTTGATGCGGGCGAACCTCGCCCAGGATGAAGGTGAACAGGGGATAGTACCATAGGGTAGGTGATGGTACCTCCTCTGCTCCAGCCCCTGAGCGACGGCGCTGGTACTGAATGTGAGCCCGCATGAACGCCGACCTCATGTTTTTGATCTTAAGTGCCACCATATGCTGGTCCCACGTCTTGCCTACCCTTGGCTCCAACCGATTTGCCAGAGCCACAAGACTCCTGTAGGCCTCGGCCCTCGCTGCCCGATTTTTATATTCGGGCAGCGAGCTGCGCCACAAACATTCGTGCCGCTGATACTCCGTGAGAAGCTGGGATTCCAATTCCACAGTACCCCTCGGCATCTGCCGATGACAAAACACACAAAAAACACACAGTCACAACACAAGGCATACCGACATTTCGAAACTTGCCACAATGATACACATAATCATTAACTTTCTACAGGGATTATCGAAAGCTATTTTGTAGAGTGAAACTGGGCATGAGTGGCCCATTTTCTCTATCTCAGACTGCTACAAACTCAAACACATGTATGCAGCCAATATCAAGCACCGGATATCGGTGTCCACCTACAGATGTTTCAAACATGATTTAAGTCCCCAATGTACCTATTGCAACACACCTTGAGACGGTGTGTGCGTACATACCGGTAGAGGGCAACATGTGACCAAACACGTTGTGTGCTAACTAGGACCTGGCCAGTGTCCAAAATGGTTAGTGGTCACTATATGAGAAAGGCGGCCTGGGTGTGTGCCAACAATGCACATACTACATGTAATGTGCACCCAGATGATCATGTAGGGGTTCCTCCAGACGTGGAAGTACCATTTTAACACATGTACCCAACATCCCTGGAATGTCCGGCACAATTCTACCACCCCTGAAATGTTGATGTGAAGTACCAGCCAAAGAAATAACACCTTGCTCTTTTGCCATTGCCAAAAAGCAGAAGGTGCAATACATACTTACACTATATAAGTAGAGGCACTACCTGGCTATTGTGCGACACAGAATAAGGTACACATATTTAATATTACGTGTTAAATATTTGCATGCCGCATCAAACATGGCCATACACACATCGCCTAAGCTGCCTGTGCCAGAACCAGCTGCGTTCATTACATTTTCTTAGAAACCGCTAAAGAGGCTTACCGTCAGAGCAACAGAAGTCAAACAGGACACTAGTAGCTCAATGCACATCGACGTCTGGACAAGGTGCAGTGGCCATTGACCTGCCTTTATAGTCCGGGAGACCAATCACAGCGGACACAATTATGCACATCCTGATGGGACACCTGGGTGCGGATTAGACTTCCGCTAATTGGTGGAGATCGCTGATTCGTGATAGGTTGGCGGCCCTTTAAAAGCTGCCCATGCCGCCAAACATTACGCTTGCTGGCCAGACCCATTAGGTAAGTTTTTGTGGACACACATGGAATTTGCGCAGGGTGGGGTGCATATGTTGATGTTCTTGGAGAGCGCCGGAGACTGCTGTAGCGGCCGATATAGGGCTTTGTATGGTTGGGGACGAGATATAGTGTACTGTGTGGATTAGGATACGGCATTTTGTGTGGGCCTTCACACTTTTGTTGAGATACATTGCTGTGTTTGTTTCCAGACAACATACAGGAGAATGGATGCATGACTGTAGACAGAACTGTGTTACTCATGTCGACTGGATCGATTTCTGCATACTGGTTGTGGCCAATGGAGACTGTGTCCAACGGGAATGGGATGACACAGGGCTTTGAGGTGTGGCGCGCCAGACATGGCATAGATGTGTATTAAAAATGACACCTTACAAAACATATGAAACCATGTCTAAGCATCCGCATTCATGTGCAATGTTGTTTGGTTCATGTAGCCTTTCCTCAACCTTCCATATCGTGGTACGTCACATTCGTTATTCTTCTCATTTTTACTGTAATCAATTGACATTATGGGCTGTGTAATGGATTATGGGACCTGTTTGAGCAACATTATTGGTGACACATGTCCCTTTCTAACTCACCTAGGTGCAGATGTGTGAATTTTGGGACCTCCCATTGACGTTGATGTAGAGGAGCCCACTCTCAATCGCCGTGTTCCATGTTGTTTGGGGTGACTACTGTGTGTTTGGCGTCCTTGCCTCAGGGTTGTGTTTTGGGCCCACACGAGAGATCCCATCCTCTTGGCAATAGTGTGTAATGGAAAAGAGGTGTGGCTTGCTGAACCTGCTGACTTGCCCACATTTTGGTCTATGTACTCATGTTGTGCTTTCTCATCTACAGGTGCTGATATTGAGGATGCAGAATATCCATGACCGCAATGTTATCGTGGCTCTTGCGTTGGTGGAAGAGCAAATGTGGTATCAGGATCGGTATGAAAGGTTGATGAGGCGCAGACAGCGGCGGTTGTGGACCCGTGATTGGCTTCTGAGGCGTGAAACCCGGGGCCACATGCAGCTGTTGCGGGAGCTGGAGCTTAACTGTCCTGATGATTACCGAAACTATCTCCGTATGCCCGAGGACTGTTTCACCTTCCTATTGGAGCGTGTTGGGCCAATGATAGCGTGTCAGGACACTATTATGCGGCCATCAGTATCAGCTGCTGAGCGGTTGGCTATCACTTTGCGGTTCCTGGCTACAGGGCAGTCCATGACATCCCTCACATACGTGTCACGTGTCTCCCTGCCCCTGCTGAGCCGCCTGATCCCTGAAACGTGTTGGGCCATCTGGAGAGCTCTGCAGCCAGCCTACATGAAAATGCCTTTAACCGCCGCAGAATGGCTGGAAGTAGCCCGAGGGTTTGAAACCCGGTGGAACTTCCCCAACTGTGGCGGGGCATTGGATGGTAAGCACGTGAGGATTACCAAACCTGCCCACTCTGGCTCTTTGTATTTCAATTACAAAGGGTATTGTAGTATAATCCTCATGGCTGTAGTAGATGCCAACTATGAGTTCCTCTACGTGGATGTTGGAATGCCTGGTCGCAACTCAGATGGGGGGGTGTTTGCCCTAAGCTCCTTGGCAACACTACTAGGGAATGGTGGGCTAAACTTACCCTCAAATGAGGACACGACCGAACATCTCAACTTTGCGTTTGTGGCGGATGAAGCATTCCCACTTCAGGAACACCTACTGCGGCCATATCCCCAGAGGGCCCTTACTTCTGAGAGACGCATTTTCAACTACCGGCTATCCCGGGCCCGCCGTGTGGTTGAAAATGCGTTTGGGATAATGGCGAATAGATTCCGGATTTTTCATACGCCTATACATATGAAACCGGAGTCTATTGACGCGGTAGTGGTGGCCTGCTGTGTGCTGCATAACTTCCTGCGTCGTAGGGATACAGCATCATACACGCCAGGAGGTTATGTAGATAATGCCGACGCTACAACAGGGGAGCTCCGTCCAGGGTCTTGGCGTGATGATGGCCATGTGATTGTGCCACTCCAGCCGCAGAGCCATGGCCGCACTCGGCAGGAGGCCAGGGACAGTAGAGACGCTTACTGCTCCTACTTCAATGGGTCTGGTGCAGTGAGCTGGCAGGACCAGGCCATATAATGTGGCTGGCTCTGGGAGTTGCTTTTTGTGGTTTCAATGGAGGTGACAGCAGGTTAGCTGCACCACTTTAATTTTTGGTTGACCTTTTTCATTATCTTTGTTTTCATTATGTGCATGAGTTTTCATTATGTAGTTAGTTAGTTAGTTAAGGTTATTTTTTTTTTTTGTTTTTTTTCCATGCACAGTTTGCAATGTGTGGTGATTTGCTTATCCCTTGAATGTGGCTGATTAATGTCACCTGCTCTTGAATTCTACATTGTTTTTACTTTATGTATATTTTGTTTGCACAAGACAAGGTCAAGATGCATGCAATATATTAAACCTTTTTCTGTTGGATCCAACATCATCTGTGTGAGCCTGATTACTTGGTGGAGGAGGGCAATGTGATGCAGGGTTGGGTGGGGGCCTGGGATGTCATAGCCACCTATTGGCTGGGATTGTGCACACAATATGTGTGGGTAGCCATGTTTTTCTGAAAGTATTTTGCCCAACAGTGTTTGTGGCCATTGTGCGTACATGATCCTTTATTTTGTTGTAGGCAGAGGGTCCCCTGCACACAGCACATTGATGCAGGACATATTCTTCTCAGGTGTTTGCTAATACACTGTCACACAGATCTTTGACTTGGTGCCTTGGAAGCTGTTCCACTACATTCACATCTGTCAGCACATATATTAAACCCCATTCAGCCTGGATACATACACATACTTCGCCACAGTTGTCACAGATTTTTGACAGAAAACGCACATACTGTGTGTTGTAAGCCGCTAATGTGTGTCACACAAACGCACCTCAGTGCAATCGGCACACGCGGCTGTCACAAGCGCTGATCGTGCGTGACAAGGCAAACACTTGTACTACGCACACATAGCCCCGGACCGCTACTTTAATACACACGGGATATGTGACTGGCCACCGCTCTAGCGTGACCCATTACCATCGATTTCGATGCATTCGCCAGGCTCCGCCATGTCACAGGTGCTTATTCCGTGCCACACTCCGCTCACTAGTACGGCACGTCTCGGCCATCCGCCCTTTCCGTCGTGCCCAATCACAACTCCGTAGTGTTGGCCAATGGTTGTGGTTTGGGCGCGGCGTACAGGTCTGTGGCACGCCTATTTGTTTTACGTCCTGCCTTTGTTGCTCCCAGATCACTCTGTGGTGGCGGTGTGTAAAGCTGGTACGCTGAGCTACAGACGGCTACTTGCGATACCCGGCGATGTAGCTAGCTGTAGATGTGGCGTAGCGTAGCGCACCTTGTGGCGGCGTGTAAAGAGGGTGCGGTTCCCGTTGGTAACCGTTCGCCCGTGCTCGTGCACGTGAAGTTGCCGTTGGTATCCATCCTGTTGTGGCGGCGTGTAAAGGTACCATTAGGGTGTGCCCCTGTAGTTGTAATACCCAGGCCCCACTCAAACATTTTGCCCCTTCCCTGAGTTTAACCTCTCTAGCTATGCTTCTGATGTACATACAATCTGCCATAGAAGTGGAGTAATCCTTCAGATATATTGCTTTTCTTTCACAACTCCTAATTATAACATTTAGAATATGTCACAATAGATTTCTGCTGATTACTACTAGAATCAGTCAACGGTTTGTCAACAGACACATCTCTTTTCACTTTAAATATATTCCTACAACATGATGGGGAGATTTATTTCTGCGATTAAGTTCGTTTTCTAGCATCATTGCATTTAACAGAATATATATCTACTAAAGCCCCATATAATTTCAATATAATAGATTATGACTGATTTATTAATATTTTCCACCTCTCTCTTTATGAAAACAGGCTGTTGTAGTTCCCTTTAATACACCATATATCGCAACACATGGGGATGGTTTAGAATGATGTAAAGACAGGATAAGCACATTTCCTTGCCATCCTTGCCATAGGAGATTCTTCAGTCTTTTTTTCTTTTAATTTGAAATCATATTACCCCAGGAGGGTTTAAGCATCACTTTTCCTGTCCAGAAGGAAATGGATTTCAGATGACTGCTGCCTCATCTAGAATAGGCAAAAAAATTGAGACTAATATTTTCTTATTGACCACTGGCAGTGATTATTACAGGAACGGAAAATCACAGTAAATATGCAAGAAGATTTGTCCCAGAGTCCAGATACTAAAATCCCCTATAAAAATTAGACCAAAGATGGATAACCCTGCTGATTTCACTGGGACTAGCCAAATGTTTGATGTACGTAATGCTTAGCTGACAAGGATTGGGTACTTTGAATATAGATACCCAATCCTTTTGTGTTCCTTATAAGTAAATCACAACTCCCTCGGCCAAGCGTCAAGCTGAGCAATTGTATGTATGACAAAGCGGGATAGTTTTGGACTAATAAGCTATGAGTCAGTGTTTGGGCAAATTAAGGCACTGTACCAATCAACAGCAAAGTCAAGACCAATTAATTAAGAGCAAGGATTCAAAGCATCTCTGTGAAGAAGCCATAAAAAAACTTAAGGGTTAAATCTGAACACCAATTCAAAAGGTCTGCCCTACAGGTAAAGCTCAGTGACTGTAAAATTAAAGGGGTTGCCTGGGCTTTTTATAAAATGTCTGTGTATTTAAACTGCTGACAGTTTGTAATTAACACCCTGTCAGCATTTTGCAGGGTTACCTAGATATCACCTTTCATCGTCTGGAGGCCCCCATCTAGAGGGGTGTTTGTTTTGGAGTTTGGGCATACCGTCACTAATTGTTGTTAACACCCACACTCCTACAAGCATGCCCCAGACTGCAACAAGCCTTCCCCAGACCGCAACAAGCCTTCCTGACATAGCAACAAGCCCTCCCCACACAGCATTAATTTCTGACACAATAACAAGCCCATAAAAGTCCCAGTCTCAGCATACCCACCCCCCAATCTCAGTATGCCTGCCCCAGTCTTAGCATGACCGCCCCTTCACACGCCATTCCCTTATGTAAACTGTGATAGAACCGTCTCATTGCACTGAGCGGTCATCTCCTCTTTTACACTGTGATAGAACTGCAGCTCTGAGGAGCCCGCCCCAGCCCCTCTGTGCAGTGAGAAGTTTGTTCATTCTGCTGCCCAGAAGGGGCAGGGGAGTCCAGGCGGCTGTGAGGTTCAGCATGCTTCATATCACATCAGCATGGGCACAGGGAGAGGAGGTGAGCGCACACACCACAGCACTGACAGCGGTTATTCCCTCAGAGCTGCGGATTTGTCACAGTGTAAAAGAGGAGATGACCACTCAGTTAAATGTAAAGTTTCTAAAAAGCTCGGACAGCCCCTTTAATTCAAATTGAGACAATCTATATTATTCTCAATAAATGTTTCTAAACCACCATTGGACAATAAAACACTAGATAACAGGACCAGTTATCTAACCATGGAATATTGCTAAGTTACTCCATATACAGTGCCTTGAAAAAGAATTCATACATGTGAACTTTTCCACATTTTTTCAAATAACATTCCCAACATAAATGTATTTTATTGGGATTTTATATATCCAAATACAAAGTAGTACGTCTTTGGTAAATGTAAAGGAATTGATACATTGTTTTCCAAATATTTAAAACATATAAATCTAAAATTGTGTTCAGAGTGATGTGCAGTGTTAGGGTATGTGCACATCAGACGGTTCTGCATCTTTGCAGACCGTCCTAAAACTGGTGTAGAATAGCAGAAACTGAGTTTTCTGAGCTCAGCAGTGTCCCTCTCGTTTTGTTAGCGTTTTGCTAACGATTTGCGATCGGTTTATTAGCGTTTGTACAGCGTGTTCTTGGCGATTTCCCCGGCGTTTTTCTTAGCGTTTTCCAGACTGGTTTTTGGGCACTTGTAAGCTAGATCCGCTGGAAAACCGCTAAAAAGAAGTCACTTGCTCTATCTTTGAAAACCGGTGGAAAACCGGTGAAGAAACTGGAAAGGAGACAAAAAAAACGTTCTAATGTACACAGCGTTTTCTAAACTCCATTGACTAGCATGTTAATCCAACCGGTGGCTAGGATTAACATAAATTAACATAAAACTCAGCGGAAACCGCCGACGGAAAACGCTAAAAAACAGCCCACAAAACGTCTAATGTGCACATACCCTAAGCTTGCCATCACATATATCATTTTGCTTTTAATCCAAGAAAAGATCAACTTTGGTCTCATCTGAATAGAGAACCTTCTCCCACTTGATATTTGAGTCACCTAGATGACTGTTTGCAAACTGCACATGGGACTTCTTTTGGCTTGCTTTCAAAAATAGGTTTCCTCTTGCCACTTTTCCATAAATGCCAGATTTGCTTGTGATGTCAGTTTAGGTGGATAACCATTTCTTGATATGTGTTCAGTTGTTCCTTAAGGCACCTTCACACACTACGATATCGTGAACGATATCGTGGAAAGCTCACGGGTTTGGAGATGTTCAAATGACGATGTAACGACGTTGTAGCGTGTGACATGTCGATACGACCAGCGATAAGTCGGCTGATTGCTGATCGCAGGTTTTTGAACTGGACCATAAATCAGTCGATGTTCGTACGTTCAATCTGCTACATCGGCGTGTGTGACACCTCGATAATGATCTCGTTTGCAACATCAACAATTCTGAAACCAAGCACGTATGCGTGCCTGAGCATTGTGTTTTCCGTGCCTCCTCTGCACTGATTGGTGGTCAGCACTGCGTTCTGATTGGCTGGCGTTGGTAAAAAAACAAACAACAAAATGGCGGTTCCGTGCGTGGATCACTTGAACCATTGATGTCGCCATCCATTCCCATAGTCGCTTAGCTATCCGCCTGGGGACGTTAACACCAAAATCATGTCTCCAAATATGCTTTGAAACACGTATATATATATACATATATGTGTGTGTATTTGAAATACTCCTGTTGTCTGTCATAAAAGTGGCTGTATAAATCTTCGCAATCTCTCTCTCTATACCAAGCATGATAAATTGTACTTTAAGGGATGTATGGCACATATGTCGCCAAAGTATATGACCATATATCACTTTCATTACAGACACACATTTGCAGACATAAACGTACATATACACTCACATTTAACACATATATACTTATTTGTAGGTAGCTGCATATATTATTGTACTGACACATACATATACAGAGCAATAGATCTTCTAATACCCATCATTTGGCAATATTTTGGATTTACTCTATGTATAATAGTACTAATGTTTCCGGAATGTGTTGGTAGGCATTGAACCAGGGGGCACACACGAGCGATCATGCATTTAATATCGCGTACGCAGCAGAGCTTCCGAAAAGTCAGTACAGTATGTGCGGGTGCTTCCTTTGCGGACGCCCAAGTGCCCTGTGCGTAAGGAACATGAGTTGTGATGTCATGACGTTCTCGGACGTTAGGCCCTGGTTTAATGCTGCGCAGTTAGCCCCGGCAGAGACATGGCTGCTCAGAGGCGCTCTTCTCCTTGGGGTGACACTGAGGTGATGTACCTCATAAAGGTCCTGGACCACCACGACTATTGATGTCATCAGCATTATGACCATACTGTGCTGCATAAGCAGGCAGTACTGCGGAGGGTATGATATGGATAATATTGAACAATTTTAAAAAGTGTATGTATCTGTACTCAGCACCCCTTATGTGTTCATGTCAGTTAAGTATGTACTCATTTGTCTCTCTTCAACAGGTACATCGTGGCCTGCTGATAAGGCTGGGAGTGGAGCGCAGTACCACTCAGATCTGCAAAAAGATAGCAGATCTGAGGTACAAGTCCCCGGAATGTATACAGACCATCCGGGAGTGGATCCGGAGGCTTCGTGGTGAGTGTTGGTGAATCTCCATTTATGCAGATTTAACAATGTTTGTACAAATAATTGTAAAACATCAAAAACAGCAAACGGGAGTGGGTCTCATAGTGCCACTTAAGTGATGCTTTTGATGGCTGGTCAGTGTTCATGTGCTGTGGGTGCAGAGAGTGGCATGAGGGCCAGGCCACAGGCATGCTTTCTGCATTTCACACCCTTGACCTTTGTGTGTAAGCATACCCAAACCACATATAACTGTGTATTCTGCAGCATTACTGCATGGGCACATTCGCCTAATGAAGGTGCAGTTGTCACCCACCCCAAAGGACTATGCCCGTACTGTATGCCCTTTTTCCACCCATTATCTGCATACCCTTCTACACAATTTGTCTTGCCTTTGACAATCACACAACCCAGGTTAATGGGGGCCCTAGCAGCAAATCAGTAGCCTGTTATCTTGTATATATGTCGTAGGTGTATGGTAACACAAGGTACACTATTTTACACAATGTTTTTTAAGTCAAGTGTTGTACGTGTTGGCATATGGCAAACAAATTACCCACATCCAAATGGTATTGGCAAACCCGCTTCAGCTAGACCGTCTTTGTGTACTGGCGGGTCATGAACACATATTGTCACCACAAACCATGACCTACAGTACTCTCCACATGTGTCCAGTATGGCGCATACAGTCCCAGTGTTGTGAAATGTATTATGTGCTAACCAGAATATGAAACACATGACATGATTCCCCGCTCTGCCCACTAGTTTCCACATAATGTTTTGAGTCCCGCAACCATTTTTGTGGCGTAGTTGTTGCTTTGTCGGGCGTATGTGTTGATTTTTTTTAAATTTGATTTTCAGATGTTGCTCAGCTCTGTGCTACGTCTCCACAACCAGCTCACTCCCCGCCCCCCGCAAGAGGTCAGGCCACCGGCTTCTGCTTCATCAGGCCCCGATGCGCCTTCCGAGGAGGCAGCATCACCCTCACCAGCTGCCTCACCAACGAGAGCAACCGCTCCACTGCCTGCTGCCTCAAGCATGGGACGGGATGACTTTGGTGAGGGCACACCACCTCCTCCAGCCACCCCTTCGCCAGATGTTGTCATCTTCATTGGCTCACTCCAGGGAGGATTCTCTACCGGACCTGACAGTCCAAGAGAGATTGGCTCACCAATAGGTACGTGTAGACCATCAAATGAGTTTAATAACATTGTTTATGGCCACATGCTTGCTGTGGTGAAAGTTTGCTGTGTTGTGATATGTTTTTTTCTGGTCTACATAGGCAGTCGAGCTTCGACACTAGGGTGGGCCATCAGCAACTCGCCATCACCAGAACGCGAGGGCAAAGATGATTCCCCAAACCGTATGTTGAAATGCTAATTCACCTAGTGGAACAATACAGCAATGAGCAAGGTACTGACATTTGCCTTTTCCCTCCACAGGACTTCCTTCTTGGGTGACCTCCTGGCCTCACACAGGAGGTTAACCCGGGAGGTTGCCCAGGAAGGGGAGCTTTTGACGCGGTTGCTGGTGGCCCAACCTCAGGGGCCCATCCAAAACTAGGGCCACATGCCCTAAGGACATTTTTGTTGTACATGTTGCACCATTATTTTAATTGTTAATAGTTGCTCATGTGAGCCATTGGGACATTGTGTCCCCTCTCAGTACCCTGTACTGTTGTTTTGATACACACTTTTAAAAATGTTGTACTCTTGTAACTCATGAGTGTGAGTGTGTGTTTTAATTATACCGGAAAACACTCTTCAGAGGTTGAACACAAACAGCATGAATATCAATGTACAGTCCTTCACAGCTGCATTGTGTTTGGTCTTGTGTGGGGAGCTATATGGCATTAGACCGTGGACACACATGTATGCAGGCCTATAATGTTGTTCTACATTTTACACTTTGGACACACTCATTTCAAGATGGCAGTAATAGATGTCACCATGTGTTTGACACCAACGGCCATGATGTTGCCCTTCACCACCACAAACTGGCTTCAAGTGCATGAATAGGCTACATGGGAAGTATAATATTTAAAATAGAAATGAAGACACACGTTATTGTGAATTTAAATATTTTAGTAAAGCAAAATTAAACAAAAAAAAACTTGACATAAATGTAAACATTAGAATTGGTGGTAGCGTGCCTCGTCACTTGGAGAGTGTCCTGCAGGAGGTGATGAGGCCTCGGGCCCCAAATTCCCAAAGGAATATAGAACCGGCCTATGCGGAGGGTATGTTTACTTAAGATGCATCCGCATAGCTGGAGTCTGTCCGGGCACATAGCTATGAGGCCTCGAAGCATGGGAGACTGTTGGAGGTTGAAGTTCTGTCCGGACCTCAGATGTTACATCCAGTCTCCTAGCTCAGGCCTCATCCAGGACTTGGTGGATGACCCTCTCCACATGAACACACTGGTCTGCCTCCAGTGGTGGCACCCTCTCTCGCACAAAGTTGGCAATGGCGCAGTCTGGTTCCTTTTTCTGCTGGAGCAGCACTCTCTTCGCCAAATTAGCCATTTCGGAGGATTGGGACGGGGGGCCTTCCTCCTCCGAGACAGGTAACTTGACGGAGGGTGTGAGTCTGCTCCAGTCGCCTCACATGGGTCCTCCACCTGTTGTGTTTCTGGTGGAGGACCGTCAAGGGGTGCCGATGGCCCACTGGAGGATCCTTGAAGAGGGTCCTGCAAAGAGAAATACATATTGTTAATACACTTGCCATTACGCATTGTCATTGCATCCACACATTTTGGTTTACTGAGATGTTGTGCACCACTCTTTACCAAACTACAAATAATTGTTATGGTGGTAACAAAAGTGACTGAGTCAATTCTAATGGGATAACTAAGTAAGACTATGTAAGTGATTGCTGTACATGGTAAAAAAAAGCTGGTTTAGTGCTGAAGTCCAAATTTCACAATGCAAAAATACGGCAAGTAACTCCAGCCAGCAACGAGGATCACCAGCTGCATTCATACGGTACTTATATCCTCCGGCGAAGCAGGCTCTTCCGGAGTGGCCAGTGGCCTTTTTGATGAGTCCTTGATGGAGGTCATGGGTCTCGGTGCTTCCTGGTCCAAGGTGAAGAGGAGAAGGTCATAGTACCACAGTTTGAGCACATAGACCTCCCCCGTCACAGCGCTGGAGCATTTGGACTTGTTCACCTTGTCCAGCTCCTTTTTTGAAGACCGTCCACAGGGACTGGATCTTCCTCTTCACAAAGGCCACGTCACACTTGTCAGCCGGAGGGCATTGCTGACACAGTGTGACGAGCTCATCATGGGCCACTCGCTTGATATCCTGATTACTATAGTCTGGACACCTGCTTTGCCATAGACATGGTCTATCCCTATACAGCTCGATGAAGGCCCGGACAAAATCCTGATTGGAAGAGGCCATCTGAAATACAACAGGACACACAGTCAATAACACATATACTTGTATATATGAGATTGTAGTTGAAAAACAACAATGTGAACGTTGAGGCCTGTGCCACATACCATTAACAGTCTGTCTATGGCTAATCCTAAGTACACACACAGTATTGAAAATGAACAGTTGTGGCACAGTAGTCAAGCCACAGTAGCATAGGCTATAGTGTTATCATAGCATGACAACCATACAGTACAAGACACATTAACATGTGCTTGAGCAGTACAAAATATCTACAGCTACTTCTGCAGTATGAGAAAGAGGACACGCCACCACCTTGCCAACAAAATGCTTGAAATCCAGGATCCAAAGGTGGCGCCGCCATGATGTCAACCAACTTTCAACGGGAGGCTGTCCAATCAAAACGCCGATCCATGTGCCAATCGGCGCTGTAGGGGTGGAAGAATGGCGACACCGGAACGCCAATGTCATGACATTGGTGCGTTGTCATTGGCTCGGTATATATATATATATATATATATATATATATATATATATACATATCTATTATATAATTACCTTAAGGCACTTCCGTCATATTCGGCGCTGTTTCCGTCGTTGTGTCCGTGGCTGCCTCACAAAGCCTCACTCGCAATGCCTTTGCGAGTCCGTGCAGAAGCAGAATACGCTCAAGTAACTCGCAAAGCCTCACTCACAATGGCTTTGCGAGTCTTCACTGAATAGGCTCCACTGTGAGTCAAAGCTTCACTTGCAATGTCCGGGACTCCTGACTCGCTAACAGTCTCTCTCTCTCCCTTATCCCGCGCACAGTCTGCACCCTCTCCTCACCTCCTGGACTCCACATACTCATCTATGGCCCCCGCAGCCCCCTGGAAGTGCAGCCTCTCCATGCCTCCTTCAGGTGGCTGCTCAGTGACAAGGAGGAGGAGGAGGCAGCTCCAGGAAGAAGACGACACCGAACGGAACAGACACGGAGGGAGGAACGGAGGGGGAGAGGAAAGGAAGCCGGCTCCTGGGGACAACCTCTCCTTACTGAGGTGAACGAACGAGCTGCACCCAGGTCACAGAGCAGTGTGTGGCACAACAGCTCCCAGCATGTCACACCTATCTCTGTGATTAGAGCTCTGCCTCTGCCCTCCAGCCTCCCCTGTCCTCTGCCCTCCAGCCTCCGCTCTCCTCTCCCTGTCCTCTGCCCTCCAGCCTCCGCTCTCCTCTCCCTGTCCTCTGCCCTCCAGCCTCCGCTCTCCTCTCCCTGTCCTCTGCCCTCCAGCCTCCCCTCTCCTCTCCCTGTCCTCTGCCATCCAGCCTCCGCTCCCCTTTCCCTGTCCTCTGCCCTCCAGCCTCCGCTTTCCTCTCCCTGTCCTCTGCCCTCCAGCCTCTGCCCTCCACTATCCTCTGGCCTCCAGCCTCCGCTCTCCTCTCCCTGTCCTCTGCCCTCCAGCCTCCGCTCTCCTCTCCCTGTCCTCTGCCCTCCAGCCTCCCCTGTCCTCTGCCCTCCAGCCTCCCCTGTCCTCTACCCTCCAGCCTCCCCTCTCCTCTCCCTGTCCTCTGCCATCCAGCCTCCGCTCCCCTTTCCCTGTCCTCTGCCCTCCAGCCTCCGCTTTCCTCTCCCTGTCCTCTGCCCTCCAGCCTCTGCCCTCCAGCCTCCGCTCTCCTCTCCCTGTCCTCTGCCCTCCAGCCTCCGCACTCCTCTCCCTGTCTTCTGCCCTCCAGCCTCCCCTGTCCTCTGCCCTCCAGCCTCCGCTTTCCTCTCCCCTGTCCTCTGCCCTCCAGCCTCCGCTCTCCTCTGCCCTCCAGCCTCCGCTCTCCTCTGCCCTCCAACCTCCCCTGTCCTCTGCCCTCCAGCCTCCCCTGTCCTTTGCCCTCCAGCCTCCCCTCTCCTCTCCCTGTCCTCTGCCCTCCAGCCTCCGCTCTCCTCTCCCTGTCCTCTGCCCTCCAGCCTACGCTCTCCTCTGCCCTCCAGCCTCCCCTCTCCTCTCCCTGTCCTCTGCCCTCCAGCCTCCGCTTTCCTCTCCCCTGTCCTCTGCCCTCCAGCCTCCACTTTCCTCTCCCCTGTCCTCTGCCCTCCAGCCTCCGCTCTCCTCTGCCCTCCAGCCTCCGCTCTCCTCTGCCCTCCAGCCTCCGCTCTCCTCTGCCCTCCAGCCTCCGCTCTCCTCTGCCCTCCAGCCTCTGCTCTTCTCTGCCCTCCAGCCTACGCTCTCCTCTGCCCTCCAGCCTACGCTCTCCTCTGCCCTCCAGCCTCCCCTCTCCTCTCCCTGTCCTCTGCCCTCCAGCCTCCGCTCCCCTTTCCCTGTCCTCTGCCCTGCAGCCTCCCCTGTCCTTTGCCCTCCAGCCTCCCCTCTCCCTGTCCTCTACCCTCCAGCCTCCGCTCTCCTCTGCCCTCCAGCCTCCGCTCTCCTCTGCCCTCCAGCCTACGCTCTCCTCTGCCCTCCAGCCTCCCCTCTCCTCTGCCCTCCAGCCTCCGCTCTCCTCTCCCTGTCCTCTGCCCTCCAGCCTCCGCTTTCCTCTCCCCTGTCCTCTGCCCTCCAGCCTCCGCCCTCCTCTGCCCTCCAGCCTCCGCTCCCCTCTCCCTGTCCTCTACCCTCCAGCCTCCGCTCTCCTCTGCCCTCCAGCCTACGCTCTCCTCTGCCCTCCAGCCTCCCCTCTCCTCTGCCCTCCAGCCTCCGCTCTCCTCTCCCTGTCCTCTGCCCTCCAGCCTCCGCTTTCCTCTCCCCTGTCCTCTGCCCTCCAGCCTCCGCTCTCCTCTGCCCTCCAGCCTCCGCTCTCCTCTGCCCTCCAGCCTCCGCTCTCCTCTGCCCTCCAGCATCCGCTCTCCTCTGCCCTCCAGCCTCCACTCTCCTCTGCCCTCCAGCCTCCGCTCTCCTCTCCCTGTCCTCTGCCCTCCAGCCTCCGCTCTCCTCTCCCTATCCTCTGCCCTCCAGCCTCCGCTCTCCTCACCCCTCCATATGCAATGTACAGTATGTGTATATATCTGTGTATGTAGGCACTTCCGTCACTTTGTCCGCACTTCCCTCAACTTTCTACACACACATACACACACACACTTCGCTATACTTACCACTGGGCCTGCGTCCGCTGCCTGGATCCTCAGTCGACATGTCACCGCCTCCAAACTACTAGATCCAATATAGCATCCAAGATGTATCGCCAAACTACCCGGACGACATATTGAATCCAGTCGTCCGAAGGGCGGCGACATGTCAACTCAGGATCCAGGCGGCGGGGAAGAAGCAGAGTCAGTGGTAAGTATAGCGGAGTGTGTGTATGTGTGTCTGTGTGTGTATGTTTGTGCTGACCACTCTGCCCACGGCGCTGTGCTGACCACTCTGCCCACGGCGCTGCGCTGACCACTCTGCCCACGGCGCTACGCTGACCACTCTGCCCACGCCGCTGCACTGACCACTCTGCCCACGCCGCTGGGCTGACCACTCTGCTCACGGCACTGCGCTGACCACTCTGCCCATGGCGCTGCGCTGACCACTCTGCCCACGGCGCTGCGCTGACCACTCTGCCCACGGCGCTGCGCTGACCAATCTCACCGCACTCACTGCTAACAACTGAGCCACCACACTCACTGCTAACCACTGAGCCACCGCACTCACTGCTAACCACTGAGCCACCGCACTCACTGCTAACCACTGAACCACCGCACTCACTGCTAACCACTGAGCCACCACACTCACTGCTAACCACTGAGCCACCGTATACTATGCTACCCACAGAGCCGCCTGTATACACACAATTAATTTCACCGCACTCTCCTATTAGTAAATAAACTATATATGGATTCTAGACTACCCGATTCTTTAGAATCGGGCCGCCATCTAGTATATATATATATATATATATACAGGGGTTGGACAAAATAATGGAAACACTTGGAAAAATCAACAAAAGTTAGTTTGATATGGTGTAGGTCCACATTTTGCGGCGATTATAGCCTCAATTCTACAAGGTATGGATTCATACAAGGTGATATCATTGGCCTGGCAGATCTCCATTAAATAGCACCCTAGATCATCACAGAACCTCCGCCATGTTTTACGGTTGGGAGAAGGCAGTCTGGATGGAATGCTTGTTTCGGCTGTCTCCAAACGTACACTCGGCCGTAGGTCGGAAAATGGGATAAACGATGATTCGTCTGAGAATATCACATGTTTCCACTACTCGAGGGACCAATTCTGGAGGTTTCTACACCACTCTAAATGCTTGGAAACATTTGTTATTGAGAGCAGTGGTTTTCTAATTCCAGCTCTTCCGTGGAATCCAGATTTGTGCAGCTCTATATTTCCCTAAGTGTTCATTGAGCTCAGCAGTGATTTTCGGAGCCGTGGTCTTGCGATCCTCTCTCACAATTCGCTTTAGAGTCCGACGGTCTCTCTCAGTCAACTTCAACTTTCGGCCAGACCTGTGCTTTGCTGCGGACGTTTTTCCTTCTCTTTCAAATGCAGTCATTATTTTGGAGACAGTACCTCTTGACATGCCAAGCATTTGGGCACTTTCTGTTACACTAGCACCTGCCATACGAGCACCAACAATTTGGCCTTTTTGAAAATCCGAAAGGTCGGCCATTGGTATCAGGTTCTCATCAATGGTCTTACAATTCGGAAAAACAAACAGTTAATTTATATACACATATCACTTAACACAAATAATCAACTACAAAACATTAACATATGTCACGGTTTGCATGTTTATAACATGTTCGAAGATTATGATGCCAAAACGTTAGGTGTTTCCATTATTTTCTCCAACCCCTGTATATATATATATATATAGTGGTTTAACTTGATACTCATGGACCCTGATGGGAAAGCTCCAATGATGACCCAAATATCTCACATCTTTAATGGCAATAGTCTTTTTCTATAGGTGAAGGGAAATTTTGGGGCTCCCTAGATTTCCGGGCCCTGATGCGATTGAAACCTCTGCACCTGTAACAATGACACACAGCGTATATATTTGGTATTACTGTAATAATATTGACCTGTAGAGTTAAGGTGATTGGTTATTTTTATGACATAGTCAATATTCAAAAACATGGTAAAATGGTGCACCTACTGTACACATAATTTTTCCGTTTAACTTTGATTCAGTCAATTTTTCCATTTAAGGGAGTTCTTCCTGAGACATAAGTTTCTGTTGTTTACTCCTTACACCTGTTAGATGGATAGACGATTGCGGATAATCATCTTTTTAGCCGTATTAATATGACTGAATCTCCACTGAACAGGAAATCAGTGAAGCACCTGCCTGGAATTCTCTGTGTCCTGCATGTTCTCATTCCGGCTGCACCTGCACTCGTGAGGGGGAGGACGACCACGACTTCACTGAAGGAGAAAGTAACAATTGTATTTAAACCAGACTGATAGGGAACAGATCTCCCCAGATTCATGAACTGCGACATAACATCTTGTCTATTTTTAAGATAGATCATAAATCAGTCTCTAAGTAATGGACGAAGATGACACCATTAGTGGGAATTTAAGTATAGTTGTAGGATTTCAGCCTCAGTAAAACAAAGCTACAGACCAGTCGTGGAGTAAGATGTGAAGTGCAATAACGAAGCCCTGCAGAATGGTTGGTGGGGGTCAGCATCCCTTGTGCTTCTTTTGGCAGCTCTGTTGTGTTTAAGGATTTCAAGGGAGGGTTTGTGGAAGATTAAATCAACTGTGTAAGGGTCAAAAACGTGTTTTCTTGCTCTGAAAGTAGAATCATATAAATTAAGAAAATAAAGCATTGTAGAAGTGAGAGTTAGTCCTTAAATGTAATTTCTCCAGTGAAACAAATCACATCAGTGACTGTTCGGGGTCATCCCAATTTTGCTCTCTTGGTTTTATAGTTGTTCTCCTCGGTCCGCTTATATCTCTTTATCACATTCTAGTTAACTAGGCAGGAAATTGGAAAGTTTTCTTCACATGTTTTGCCAAAAAACCTGATCTCGCTTTACTCCTAAGCTTAAAAATTCAGTTCTTTTGAATGTTTCAAGTTGTCAATAATATTATATCATACATAGTTACGGTTTTAGATTATATTTTTACACTTTATTAGCGCAAACCTTATTTTTGCAATCAATTTTCATTGCACTTGATCAACTCGAATGGAAAAAAAATTAACAATTTTGTTAATATTATTGAGAAATAATCTAATGTTTTGTGTATAGCTTCTGCGCAGGTCTCTGTGCTTCCACACTTACATTCTACAAAGTGCACTTTGTTTGATCATTCTGCCTCCAGTCAGTCCCATTCATTTGTTCTCTTGTCTATTTTCAGTAGATTAGCAAAAAGATGGAGCAGATGGAAGAGGATAATATATGAATAGAATCAGACTACACTTAGGGCTTGGTTGTAGTCTCCGACTATGGAATCACATTGGTCAAAACTAAGTCAGTATGGGCACAATAGATTTTAGTTTTTTGTAATCCTAATACTAGTTACAAAGTTGTATCATTATATAGATGCAATAGAGTAAAAAGAAAAATTGTCTTTAAGGCCTGATTCACACAAAGCATTTGTGCTCTGTTTTTTGTTAATCCATTTTTTGGTGCAGTTTCTGGACCAAAAATGGATCCTTTCTTTGCAAAGAAACATCACAAAGGCATCATCCCTTTATACTGCTTTGTTGCTCTGCTTTCGGAGGACACAGGCAGACAGACACACAGGCAGACACACACTTTCTTACACTCCCTGGTCCCATGGTGAGCCCCGGTGACGTCTTCACAACAAATTGAAAATTACATTACTATGCTGGAAGACTGATCAGTTTTTTGCTCATCTCTGTCCAGGAGGCAAGAGTAAGGCTAGGGTCACACTTGAAAGGGTAATTGCGGTTACCGCATCTGGATTTGGATGCGGGAACCGCAATTACCTTCAGACACATTTTTGTGTCCAAATCTTTTCTTTAAACCGCAATGCGGTAACCGGATTGCTCTAGATGTGTAACCCGGAGCAATCCGGTTACCAACTGGTTTGTTCATCCCTGCTGCTGCAGTGATGAACAAAGGGTTAAATAATAAGAATCCATGTGGGCAACATGTCTCTAAGGGGTGTCCACCCCCCCTAGAGACATGCTGTCCACACAGGGCGGCATGTCAGGGGTTAACTTAACTGTTAACCCCTGAGCCACAATTGTCAGCTTTCTACAATTCATTCTATTAAAATTCGCCGGCTCCTGCATCAGCACCAGTAGCCTACGCAATTTGCATAAGCATTTTACAGTACAGCATCCTCAATGAGGAGCTGTCTGTGTTGCTTACACAATTTGCATAGGATACTGGTCCTGATGCAGGAGCCGGCGGGTTTTAATAGAATTAATTGTAGAAAGTCGACAATTGCGGCTCAGGGGTTAACAGTTAAGTTAACCCCTGACATGCCATCCTGTGTGAACAGCATGTCTCTAGGGAGGGTGGACACCCCCTAGAGACATGTTGCCCACATGGATTCTTATTATTTAACCCTTTGTTCATCACTGCAGCAGCAGGGATGAACAAAGCAGGCGGCTGCCGCAGGCATTCACATATGCCTTGCGGCAGCCGCATGGGCTCCCATAGGAGCCCATTATAATTATAACAAAAAGGCTGCGGCAGAGTAACCTCTGTGAAAACTGCAGCCTACATGATTTTTCACGCAGGCTGCAATTCCGGAGCCGTTAACCTGATTGCATGTAGTGCAATCCGGTTAACATAATGGGCTCCTATGGGCAGCGGTTCCTGATCCGGTTT
Source organism: Allobates femoralis (assembly GCA_033576535.1). Lineage (NCBI taxonomy): Eukaryota > Metazoa > Chordata > Amphibia > Anura > Aromobatidae > Allobates > Allobates femoralis. Next base: position 145,117,927 of record JARQOC010000003.1, read on the forward strand.
TGAGATTTTTGACAGCTCAAAACCGCATCAGGATTTCAAAAATCTACCGCAAGTGTGACCCCAGCCTAAATTAACATAATCTTAAATATTTTAGTATTGACAATGACCAATGGTGAGATCCAGGCATCACCATACTCTGGCTGATGTGGGCCCATATGAAAAAAAATAGACAGAGCTCAATATGTTATCTCTCGTTATTTTAGTGATCCCATGCATAGTCAGCTGAACTATGATTTGAATGAAATCTATCTCTTCTTACTTCTCCATACACTGGAGCACTCGCTTTGCCTATAGCCCCCTAAGAGAGAGCTGCTGCTAGGCTCCTATCATTGGGACATATCTCGCCATGGACTAAAGAATTGGCAGTTCAACATCAGACATGCTGAAACCTAATCTCATCCAGCATCATGTGTTGAAGGGAGAATTGGAAGGCCACCATACACATCAGATGAATGTGAAATTATATCAATGGGCTCCGTTGACTTTCAAAAATAAAACAAATGAAACTCTGGTAATTTCAGAAAATAATTTTTGACTAAGCTTTGCTTATATATATACCTCTCTGTTGGGGTCCCTCAAGGCTCTGTCCTGGGGCCACTCCTTTTTTTAATCTATACCCTTTCAGCATCACTTGTACGCTGATGACACTCACTCTCTGGCCCAGACATCACCTCTCTGCTGTCCAGAATCCCAGAGTGTCTATCAGCCATATCCTCCTCCTTCTCCTCTCACTTCCTAAAACTCAATGTAGACAAAACCAAACTAATTATCTTTCCTCCATCTCACACACCTTCCTTACCTGATCTATCTATCACAATAAATGACATCACACTTTGCCCTGTACCTGAAGTCTATTAACTCGGAGTAACCCTTGAATCTGCCCTGTCCTTCAAGCTACACATCCAAGCCCTTGCCAACTCCTGCCACCTCCAACTAGAAAATATTTCCAGAATCCATCCCTTTCTCAACCCTCAATCTACTAAACTACTAGAGCATGCCCTCATAATCTCCTACCTCGACTACTGCAACCTCCTCCTTTATGGCCTCCCTGCTAACACTCTTGCACCTCTCCAATCTGTCTTTAACTCTGCTGCCTGACTAATCCACCTCTCTTCTCACTATTCCTCCACTTCTCCCCTCTGCAAATCCCTCCACTGACTCCCAATTCACCAACTTATCCAATTCAACTACTAACACTGACTTACAAAGCCATCCACAATCTGTCCCCCTCCTATATTTCTGAACTAATCTCACAATATCATCCAACTCATAATCTTTGATCCTCCCAAGACCCCCTTTTCTCCTCCCCACTTGTACATTCCTTATCTAACTGCCTGCAAAACTTCGCCCGAGCATCCCCCATTCTCTGGAATTCTGCACCCCAAAACGTCCAACTGTCCCCCACACTCAGAACCTTCAAGCGGAACCTGAAAACCCATCTCTTCAGAACAGCCTACAACCTGCAATGACCACGGTGCCACCTCACCACCACTGGAAATTAAACAAACAAGCGGTCTATAGGAGCGCTAAAGTAGGGACAGGATTCTTGTTATGGTTTATAATTTAGCTTTATTCTTCCTCAATATCCCACTCATCACCACTGGATCTAGCGCTCCACCACCATCGGACCCGGCGCTCCACCACCATCGGACTCGGCGCTCCCCCACCCCCAGAGCAGACCCAACCTACTGTCTCTCTCCCCACTGCCCTGTAGAATGTAAGCCCGCAAGGGCAGGGTCCTCTCTTCCCTCTGTATCGGTCTCTCACTGTTAGTTTGTTCATTGAATTTTTAACTTGTTTGTATGTAACCCTTTCTCATGTACAGCACCATGGAATCCATCGTGCTCTATAAATAAATTATAATAATAATATTTAGAAATATTGTATTTTACCTAACTTTACAGAAAATATCTCACTGTGGCTCACAATCTAAATTCCCTATCAGTCTTTGGAGTTTGGGATGAAACCGGAGAACCTGGAGCAAAGCAACGCAAACATGGGGAGAACATACAAACTCCTTGCAGCTGTTGCCGTAGATGGGTTTTGAACCCAGGACCCCTGTGTTGCAAAGAACAAAAAAAAATCAGAGCAAACTACTGAGACATTTTGCTGCCCAATTTTTATTCTTAGCGCAAGAATGTAAACCTGTTATGTTGTCCAATCAATTCAACAAATATTTGCAAACAAACCTTATTTACTTTCCTGAATGTCTTCACAACACATATTGGTGAAATATCTCAAACATATTGGTACCATATCTTATTGATGTATACAAAGACTGACCTGTGCTTATCTGTTGTCTCTTCATGTTTCTGGTCTATTGAACATTTGACATGTTTTACAATAATTCAGTATGTAACTGCACATGGTGTTTAATACAACCCCAGTTCTTAAGGTTTTGATGAACATTCCTCCAATAATTGGCGAGTTCTACTCCAGAACGTCCATTGTAGAAAGACAACCATATGCAACTAGAAGACTAACGATATTAGATAACTTACAGCAAATTCAAAGCATTGTCCACCATTGATTACTGATGTGGGTCTGTTGTGTGCTTGTCCATGGTACAATAAACTGTTTACATAGAAATTCTTTGTTGCAGGTTTTAAATCTTCTGTGGCTGCCAGTTACCAGTGTTTAGCTGCCAGCTGGCAGACACAGAGGTGCTTGTGCTATTTGATTGAGGTAATTAACAGTTGAAACTGTCAGAAGGTGACAGCAAACAGAGACTTTTTGCCCTTAGGTCAAAGCTGGACTACAGCTTCTTGCTCCTGGTTTAACATTATAACTGATAAAGATAGGAGCCCTATTTTACAATTGTCCACAATTGAAATAAACGGTTTAATGCTAATAGACTTTATACTTCTTCAATGCTGCAGAGGCAAAGCTTCTTCTGTATGCAGCAACCAAGAGCGTAAATTGGGCAGGATTCTGGTCTAGACTAGCAAATTGGTGAAAACTGGAGATTATCTCATCATGCATAAAGTCCATATTGAATTGGGATCTCAAATCAGGTAGGTGCAAGGGGGAATATTAGGCACATTCGTCCAGATAAACAAAAGTAAACATAACTTCCCCTCCCACTGTATCCTCACCAGCCCCTCGTAGACTGTGAGCCCTCGCGGACAGGATTTCTCCCCTCTTGTATCTGTACGACCGAATTGTGCACATTTATTGTTACTTGTATTGTTACTATGTTACTTGTCCTCGCCTTTTAGCATGTAAAGCGCCATGGAATATAATGGCGCTATATAAATAAATAATAATACCGTATATACTCGTGTATAAGCCGACCCGTGTATAAGCCGACCCCCCTACTTTTGCCCCCAAAACCTGGGAAAATCTATTGACTCGCGTATAAGCCGAGGGTGGACCCCAGCACAGGTATGCAGCCCCCAGCAGTGGTATACAGGCCCCAGCAGTATGATATACAGCAGCCCCCAGTGGTATATACAGCAGCCCCCAGTGGTATATACAGCAGCCCTAGTGGTATTGCACTCCCTATATACAGCAGCCCCAGTGGTATTGCAGCCCCAGTGGTGTATATAGCAGCCCCTATATACAGCAGCCCCAGTGGTATTGCAGCCTCAGTGGTATTGCAGCCCCTATATACAGCAGCCCCAGTGGTATTGCAGCCCCAGTGGTGTATACAGCAGCCCCTATATACAGCAGCCCCAGTGGTATTGCAGCCCCAGTGGTGTATACAGCAGCCCCTATATACAGCAGCCCCAGTGGTATTGCAGCCCCAGTGGTATATACAGCAGCCCCTATATACAGCAGCCCCAGTGGTATTGCAGCCCCAGTGGTGTATACAGCAGCCCCTATATACAGCAGCCCCAGTGGTATTGCAGCCCCAGTGGTATATACAGCAGCCCCTATATACAGCAGCCCCAGTGGTATTGCAGCCCCAGTGGTGTATACAGCAGCCCCTATATACAGCAGCCCCAGTGGTATTGCAGCCCCAGTGGTGTATACAGCCCCTATATACAGCAGCCCCAGTGGTATTGCAGCCCCAGTGGTGTATACAGCCCCTATATACAGCAGCCCCAGTGGTATTGCAGCCCCAGTGGTGTATACAGCCCCTATATACAGCAGCCCCAGTGGTATTGCAGCCCCAGTGGTATATACAGCAGCCCCTATATACAGCAGCCCCAGTGGTATTGCAGCCCCAGTGGTGTATACAGCAGCCCCTATATACAGCAGCCCCAGTGGTATTGCAGCCCCAGTGGTGTATACAGCCCCTATATACAGCAGCCCCAGTGGTATTGCAGCCCCAGTGGTGTATACAGCCCCTATATACAGCAGCCCCAGTGGTATTGCAGCCCCAGTGGTGTATACAGCCCCTATATACAGCAGCCCCAGTGGTATTGCAGCCCCAATGGTGTATACAGCCCCTATATACAGCAGCCCCAGTGGTATTGCAGCCCCAGTGGTGTATACAGCCCCTATATACAGCAGCCCCAGTGGTATTGCAGCCCCAGTGGTGTATACAGCCCCTATATACAGCAGCCCCAGTGGTATTGCAGCCCCAGTGGTGTATACAGCCCCTATATACAGCAGCCCCAGTGGTATTGCAGCCCCAGTGGTGTATACAGCCCCTATATACAGCAGCCCCAGTGGTATTGCAGCCCCAGTGGTGTATACAGCCCCTATATACAGCAGCCCCAGTGGTATTGCAGCCCCAGTGGTGTATACAGCCCCTATATACAGCAGCCCCAGTGGTATTGCAGCCCCAGTGGTGTATACAGCCCCTATATACAGCAGCCCCAGTGGTATTGCAGCCCCAGTGGTGTATACAGCCCCTATATACAGCAGCCCCAGTGGTATTGCAGCCCCAGTATACAGCCCCTATATACAGCAGCCCCAGTGGTATTGCAGCCCCAGTATACAGCAGCCCCAGTGGTATTGCAGCCCCACACAAATGCTGGCACACGTCCCCCCTGTTGTAAGGCCCCCCTGCTGATTACTTACCATCCCTGGTCTTCAGCAGCACCCCGGCGCCGGTCCTCTGTGCTCCGGTCCTCCGCGATCCCGTCCTCTGTGCTCCGCTCCACGGCTGCATCCGGATTCCCCGCGCGTCGCAGAAGCAATGACGTCATCGCGTCGGCGACGCGCGGGGAACCCGGATGCAGCCGTGGAGCGGAGCACAGAGGACGGGATCGCGGAGGACCGGAGCACAGAGGACCGGCGCCGGGGTGCTGCTGAAGACCAGGGATGGTAAGTATTCAGCAGGGGGGGCCTTACAACAGGGGGGACGTGTGCCAGCAGATTGGGGGGCAATATACACATATATGCACTGCTCCCCCTGCCGCTGATTGACAGGGGGATGCAGTGCATATGTAATGAGCGGCCCCACGTGACGGGGCCGCTCATACAGCAGCCTCCCCCCGCCTCCTCCTGCCTCCCCAGCACCCGGACAGAGCCCCCACCCCACTCACCCCGTATAGTGACTCGTGTATAAGCCGAGGGGGGGACTTTTCAGCCCAATTTTTGGGCTGAAAAACTCGGCTTATACACGAGTATATACGGTAATAATAATCTTTATTGGAAAATCTTAAAAAATTACATGTGGACAAATCTATGTAAACAAGTTAAAAAATATTTCTTTCTAGCGAAACTTCGGTGATGGCCACTTGACACGTCCCAACGTCGGTCCGATATTGGATACAACGCCGCGGGAGCGCGCTTTTTCTGGGCAGAATTCCAAGATGGCATAGGAGATGTTACACAGCGCGATATTGGCAGGCAACGCTCCAAAGATGTGTAAGCCCCCTTGTACGGCCGACCCAGGAATGACCATTTAACATGGGAGAGAATAGGAGAAGTTGTATTTCACATCGTAGTTGGGCTTTTACACAGCCCGATCCGGCCACAATGTTCAACCAATATCGGGCCCTTGGAGAGCAGGCTTATTTGATCCCCGATATCGTTTTGGCATCGTTCGTGCATCGTATTAGATGTTTAAACCATACAACGCATGATCGATATCGGGGCCAACGTACGAACCACGTGACTTTTGGTCGGAGTTGGACGCCGATATCGGGACGTGTAAAGTGGCCATTAGTCATAGCATCAATGCAATGAAGTCTGCAAATTATGAATCTGGTTTGGTTATTATCCTAAATCATAAGGCAAGGCTTGTTAAAGGGTCGATATTGATTTTTAGGATTGCTACTTCCAATAGGTGGCATTAGAGTTCAAGCTCTCCTCCTCTCTGAAGAGGCAATTTGCATTTCCTAGAGGAGCATTGCAGACATTGAAAGCGTAACCGTCGTTTACATTTTTATTCAATAGTAATGTAGAGCAAGTGATTATAATTCGAGATGAGCCACCACCCTAGTGTTCGAATTCGATTTGATTCGTCGAATTGGGGTATGTTCGTCGAATGTTCGTCGAACACTGTCGAACACCATTGAAAACAATGGCAGGCAAACACAAACACGTACAAACACATAGAAAACACATTCTAAAGTGTCCAAAAGGTGACAAACTACTCAGAAGATACAACAAACACATGAAAAAGTGAAAACTACATATAAAAATGTGAAAAGAAAAGAGCTGGACGAGTAAAAGGAGGAGGAGATACAGATATAGGCATGTCATGCCCTTCTAAATTCATGTAAGACACAGCAAGGAGACTCCAACAAGAGTCTCCATTTTTTCCAAAAATTTGGGCACAAACACCACTTAAGTGGCATCAATTGCCCCAGAGTTGCAAGCTTAAAATGGTTGGTGAGGTGACTTTCATGCGGCACATTCCAAAATCCACAAGCCTTTAGTCTCCCCATGTTATCTGTAAGATTTGTCACCAAAATCTTAGTAGAGGCCAAAAAAATCAATAGTTTGAGTACTTCATGCATGAACCGTCACATGGATATGAAGCAAAAGTTGCAGTGGTAAGCTCACTGTGCTACAATGTGGCCTAGCGGGCCTGGCCAACCACCGTCTGCCCCATCAAGTGCATCCGCAGCCTCTTCATCCTCTGTGACTGTGGGGACAGCAGTCACATGCTTTTGGACGCAGACCTTCTACCTCTTTACCCACAACAGCCAGTGTGATTCGCAGGTCGTTAGGTCCTTTGGAAGTGGAAACACCTGCTGGTGTTGAGTGCTGTCAGACATCGAGAGCACCACCTTTGGATGAAGGCAACATAATATCTCCACCTGCACGTTCCTCACAGACCAGCAGTTTTGCCAGGGACACCCTACTGAACCACGTCTCAGCACAGCAGCCAGCCCTTGGTCCCTCAGATGTGGACAAGTAAAATACCATTTCCTCCTAGCCATAACGAAGGTAAGAGGTTGAATTTCATCATCTGCAAGCTGTTGGCTACAGAAATGCTGCCTTTCCGCCTGGTAGACACAGAGGACTTTCGAGACCTTATGTCCGTTGCAGTGCCCCAGTACCAGATGCCCAGTCACCACCACTTCTCAAAGAAAGCTGTGCCTGCGCTACACCAGCATGCCGCACACAACATCACCACTTCCTTGAGAAACTCTGTGTGTGACAGGGTGCAATTCACTACAGACACTTGGACGAGTAACCATGGACAGGGGCGTTACATATCAGTGACTGGTCACTGGGTAACTATGGTGACAGCAGGAGAAGGGGCTGCTATCCAAGTCTTGCCGTCCTCACGAGTTGTGCGTCAATCCTCTGTATGTAGAAGTTCCTCCACTGCTTCTCCCTCCTCAACCTCGCCTCGGTCCTCCACCTACACCAAAAGCCTGTCTGTTAATGCCACCCACATTATAACTGCGCAGAAGGAATCCTGCACACCTCTTTACTATGCTGGCAACAGGGCTCAATGGCATCAGGCGGTGTTTACCTTGAAATGTCTGAGAAATTTGAGTCACACAGCTGAGGAGTTGTGGTCAGTTCTGGAGACTGAGTTTCAGCAATTGTTGTCTCCACTGAACCTGCCAGGGAAGGCCGTGTGCGACAATGCTGCAATGCTGGATGCGGCTCTTCGCCGGGGCAATGTGACACACATGCCTTGTATGGCTCACGTCTTGAACCTGGTTGTCCTGCAATTTTTAGCCCACTATCCCAGCCTAGATGGGCTTCTGCAGAGGGCACGGTCGCTGTGTGCTCACTTCCACCATTCGCATCCCTCAGCTCAACAACTTGCATATCTACAGAAGTCGTTCGGCCTGCCAGCTGAAATGTGATCAACATCTTGCAGCAACTATGGCAGCACCGACGAGCCCTGGTGCAATACGTTCTGATGTTATAACCTGGGACAACGAGATCCAGAGGTGGGGCAAATCACGCTGCTAGAGTGGTCTCAGATCAAGGACTTATGCACCATTCTGCACAGTTGTAAAATGGCGACGAAGATATTTAGTGCTGATGATGCCATTATCAGCATGACTATTCTGCAGCACACTTTAAACAGTATTCAGAGTTAGGTGGTGGGACAAGAGGAGGGGAAGGAAGTACAGGAGTAGTCATATGCAGAATGGATAACAAGATCCCCAAGATCCAGACGGTCGGCAGCACCAAGCCGGCAGGAATGGGAGGGTGGAGGAGAGGGATTAACGAGGGTGCATGGTAGCAGCCAAATTGTTGAGGAAGGTGCAGGAGCTGAGGAGCAAATGGAGGACAAACTGGCGATGGGCATGGAAGACTCATCAGATGAGTGAGACCTTGATCACATTTCTGTAGTGCGAGGTTAGGGGGAGAGGGCAGAGGAAGGAAGCATGATTCTTACCTCGCCGCCACCAGCACAACAAGGACTTGGGCCTCCTGGATGTGCAAGACACATGAGTGCCTTCTTGCTGCACTACCTGCAACATGACCATTGTCATAATTTGAAGTAATGCCGACTACTGGGTTGCCACACTCTTAGATCCCCGGTACAAGAGTAAATTTGGCGAAATAATTCCTTCCATAGAAAGAGATTCACGCATGCAGGAGTATCAGCAGAAGCTGTTACAGAATCTTAGATCTGCTTTTCCACAAAACACCAGTGTTGCACATAGTGAATCTCACAGGAGTATCTCCAAGTGAACATCGATGCCATGACTGTGGAACTGGACCCTTGCTCATTTTGGGCTTCCAATCTGGAAAAATGGCCCAAGCTCGCCAATCACGCCTTGGAGATCTTGTCGTGCCCTGCAGCCAGCGTTCTCTCTGAACATGTCTTCAGCGCTGCTGGTGTGTGTGCTGACAGATAAGCGCACGTGGCTATGTCCAGTGACAATATAGACAGGCTAACGTTCATCAAGATGAACAAGTCATGGATATGCAAGGACTTTTCTACCCCTGTGTAATCCTGAGTTGGGTCATCTTTTGCGATTTCAAAAAAGGCCCAGGCTAGGCAAGGCTTAGAGCCCATTTTACCTGAAGAAGAGCCACTACGACTTCTGCTCAGAAGAAGTGTTGTGGTTAAGGATGCAGTTGTTGACGTTCTTCCAGTACTGCGTCTCTGTCCAGGAAGGCACAACTTAACCTCGTCATCACTAGCATCCTCCTCCACCTCCTCTGCTGCCCCTCGTCGACTGGCTGACTGTGGTTTGATAGTAAGTGGGATCTCCAACCTCACCCTGTGTGCTCTCACACCCATTGTCCTCAGAGCCAACCTCTTCCTGCCCTGAATAGTCAAAATGTCATTCCAATCAGATATCTCAGGCTCATCAGCATCTTCCTCATTGTCTCCACCAACAGGACATACAGTTTGGGAATTAGGGTCTACATTATTTTTGCTCAGAACCTTCTTCATCTGGGCCTTGATCCGACTCACAAAGCTTCTGGGCATCAGTGCAGATCATTTCCTTGTCTGGACTCACAGAAGCTTTGGAGCACACCTCTGTTTCCCAGGCTATAGTATGAGTGAACATCTCTGCATACTCAACCATCTGTCTTACCCCATACTCAGATGGGTGGCTGGAGACTTGGGAGCTTGGAGGAATGAAGTGCGATTGGGCTGACACCTCAGATGACTGGAGGGAGCTGTGGGGAAGCAAGTGCGAATGGGGTGAAACCTCTGAGGACTGGTGTATTTGTGATGTTGAAGGTGAGGTGGAGGAGAACCCACTTGATGAAGCGCTTGCTATCCATTCAAGCGCCTGCTCTTTTTGTGCCTGATCTACAATTGGTAGCGATCGTCGTGTGACTCGTGTCCGTACGAAAGGGATCATATCAGATTGTCCACGGAAAGAAGTAGACATCTTACTTCGGCTGGAAGATGGTCTTTCTTCAGCAGATGTTACTATTGCTTTACCACCTACCCCACAGTCTCAAACATTTTTCCCATTCCACCACGCCTATTCCCCTTTCCACCAGCAGCAGGCCTTTTGCCGCTCACTTTGTATGTGAACAAATTGGCAACTCTGCAGTTGTTGGCAAAAAAAAATTCAGATGGAAATCAAGCAGAGCTGACTGGCCAAACAGTGCTACTAGGCCCAACTATTACCTGTGCTAGGTGCAGTTAAAAATTAGTCTGAACTAGACAGGTGGAGTAGTGTGTTTCATAAGTGGGCTACACACCACTGTCTAAATGACACTGCTACTAGGCCCAAACTATTACCTGGGCTAGGTGCAGTTAAAAATTTGTCTGAACTAGACAGGCGGTGTAGTGTGTTTCGTAAGTGGGCTACACACCACTGTCTAAATGACACTGCTACTAGGCCCAAACTATTACCTGGGCTAGGTGCAGTTAAAAATTAGTCTGAACTAGACAGGTGGAGAACTGTGTTTCATAAGTGGGCTACACACCACTGTCTAAATGACACTGGATGAGCTAGATTTGTCCAGATGCTGTGAAAAACACTTGCACAGCACTGGCACACACCTGCCTGGCAAAAACTAATAGGAACTGCTCTGGCCTAGCCCTCAAAAGGGTTGATATTATAACTAGTTCCTGTAATGGGGCTGTAATGACGCAAATCGCATTTCCGGTATCGGGTGACGTCAGTACACCCGCGCCGCTCTGCAGGCTTCAAGCCCCGCACTGCGCATGCGACGTGGGGGTACTGACGTCACCTGATACCGGAAATGACGCAATTCGCGTCATTACAGCCTCATTACAGTCTCGCCAGCGCTGAGGAGCGCTGGGAGGCGCTGATAACATTATGCCTTGCAGATCAAGCCTATTAAAGCGTGCTATCATGACAACATGGGCCCGCCTGGGTGACTAAATAATAGCCACTATACTCATTATCATCATTAATGAGTAAGTGCTATAACGTTTTTCTTCACTTTCACTGGATGCATTTATTAGCAAAAAGGAGTGTGGGATTACTGATGGAAGGCTGCAGGGACATGTTTTAATAGCTTAGGAGGCGATTTGGGGGTGACAGGATTCCTTTAAAAATACACAGCAAAAAAAGCAGTGTGTGAATGGGGCCTTACATTGTCTCATGCCGACACCCTGCTGAGCTCAAACAGCTCTTGTGAGATCTTATCTGATTGCTCCTTTCACATGGCCTCTGCTCTGTGCTCTGTACTAACAACCAGCAGAACCATGTAAATTGAGGTGACGGCATGAGGCAATTTGACAGTCTAATCATCTTTATGGTGAACACAGTTTAGGCCACACCCCCTGAATACGGAGGTGACTAAAAATTATCTTCACACACAGCCTGCTGAGGACATCTTGTGGAAGGTTTTTTTTTAGTAGTTTCCCTCCTGATTTCATTAATAAATTATATGGGAAAGTTGATTATATTCACTTGTTCTACATTACTATTGAATAAAAATGTAAACGACTGTTACGTTTTAAGTCTCCTCATACTGGAAAGTCACACTCCATAACGAGAAAACTTACTCCTGAGGGGTACTTCACACACAGTGATATTGTGCTGTTACTTCATAGGTTTTGTGTTTTTGTGTGATGTGGTTTTGTGAACAGCGACCTTGCCAGTGATCTCACTATGTGTGACACGTAGCAGCGACCAGGCCCCCGCTGTGAGATCGCTGATCGCTACAAACTGTTCTGGACCATTTTTTGGTCATCGCGCTCCCGCTGGGCAGCATAAATCGCTGTGTTTGAAAGGGACAAGGACCAACGATCTCAATACTACGCCCAAGAGTGACATGTTCCCAACGACCACCTTATCATTCCGTATCGTTGCTGCATCACTGGTGAGATCTGACTGCTTGACCTCTCACCAGCAACCACGTAGCGACGCACCAGCGATCCCTACCAGGTCGTATCGTTGTTGAGATCGCTGAGGCGTCGCTACATGTAACGGGGTCCTTAGATTCCAGTCCTGGTCTCTTATACTGCCAAAGTACATCTCATACTTTGCACTTATAAGAGGCAATACCCCAAAACATTGGGTCTACAAATTGAGATTCTGATTTGGCTTTTATCCTAAGTCATATGGCAAGGCTCATTAAAAGGTCAATATTGACTTTTAGGATTGTTACTTCTAATTGGTTGGCACTAGAGTTCAAGCTCTCTTCCTCTCAGAAAAGGCAATTTGTATGTTTAATTTCCCAGCATTGCAGGTGTTTAAGTCTCTTCATACTGGCATGCCAGGCCGTTCATTTCACCCTCCAGAAGAAAAAAACATACCCCTTATATTGACAGAAAAATCCAAATGTTATGACTCTTGGAAGAAAGGGAGAAAAATATATTGTACAAGCATGTAGGAGTTCATAATATACAAAAATATTCCTATTGTATAAAAAATGCTGTTTTTAAAAATGTTTACAATTTTCGAAGAAAAGATATGCCATGCAGCTCAATGACATACCTTTATGATATAATCCTGACTGCCAACCTAGTTATTGATATAATGAGTATTGTATTTTTCAAATTATAAGACGCACTTTTGTTTCTTCCAAATTGGGGGAAAACGTGGTTGTGTTTAAAATTCGAATCCAAAAGAAAAAAAAGTATCTTACCAAAGGGGTGGTTGTGGAGGTGGAACGGGGGTGCATGAACCGGTTTTAATGCGACCACGGAGGGTTGGGGGAAAGCCAGGAGTTGCAGGGGGGATCATGCCAGCGTCTGGTGAGCATCACCATTACCGCTGTCCCAGCATGCATTGCCGAGCAGCAATACATGCTCTAGTGTCCAGACTTCAAGAAAATGTCTGGGACATCGGTAATGGTGGCATCCACCAGACGCTGGTACGACTGTCCCCGCAGCTCCTGGCTTTGCCCCAACCCTTCGTGGACCTGTGAAAACTGGTTCATGCACCCTCACAACCCCTCCTTGGCAAGCCATGTGGATGGGAGATATATGTCTCAGGATGGGGGATCTATATATTAGGAGGGGGCACATATACCAGGATGGGGGCATGGATACCAGGATGGGGGCCATATATATATCAGAAGGGGGCACATATACCAGGATGGAGACATGGATACCAGGAGGGGGCACATATACCAGGATAGGGACCACATGTATTAGGATGTGGCCCATATATACCAGGATGGGGATCATATATACCAGGATGGCAACCATATATACCAGGATAGGGATATATACCTCGATGGGGGCCATATATACCAAGAAGAAGGACATATATACTGATTGTAAGATGGACATTGGCATTATAAGATGAACCCCAAAACTGACCCCATTTAACATTAAAAATAATTTTTTTTGTTTTTCCATTGCCAAATTTAGCGTGCATCTTATAATCCTGTGCATCTTATAAAGCGAAAAATACAGTAAGTAGATTTAAAGCACCTATAGTCAGAGAGCCAGGATGTGACACGTGATCAACTTAAATGCAAAATTGGTACATTTCATATTAAAATCACTAGTCTCAGTGCTGTTTTATTTACTACTAAAGATTCCATTTTACCTCTCTAAGGGCCCTTTCACATCAGCGGTATTTTCAAATCGCGGCAGATGCGGTGAAAAAAACGCATCTGCCGCGATTACCGCATAACCGCGACACTTGCGGCACACTTGCGGCAAGCCCCATGCAATGTCTATGAGGCTTGCAGTAAGGGTGCGGCAGGTGCGGCAAGTGTGGTTTCGGCACTTGCGGCAGGTGCGGCCGCGAAAAAAAACGCTGCAAGCAGCAGTGTGCCGCAAGTGCAGCCGTTATGCGGTAATCGCGGCAGTTGCAGTTTTTTCACCACAACTGCCGTGATCAGCGCAAAACCGCTGATGTGAAAGCAGCCTTAGGGTGCTTTCACATACCGTGTTTCCCCAAATATAAGGCAGTGTCTTATATTAATTTTACCCCCAAAAGTCCCACCCTGTCTTATATTCGGGGTATGACTTATATTAAAAAAAAAAAAGACAAAAATGAAAAGTCCCAGCCCCATACAGTATGCCACTGCAGCCCCCAGCACAGTACCGTTAAAACTGCAATTCCTCCGCACAGCCGACTTGCGGCACACTTGCGGCATACTTGCAGCAGGTCCCCATACAATGTACGGTACTGTATGGGACACTTGCGGCAAGGTGCGGCAAAGGTGCGGTAACCGCACCTTGCCGCAAGTGTCCCATACAGTACCGTACATTGTATGGGGACCTGCCGCAAGTGTGCCGCAAGTCGGCTGTGCGGCGGAATTGCGGTTTTAATGGGCAAGTCGGCAAGGAAACATCCTTACTTTTTAGGGTAATGGTGGCCTCGGGCTATGGATTCCTCCGCGGTGCAGGGCGTTGTCCAGATGCTTCTTCATGCAGGAGCTTCTGGCCAATCAGCACTCGAGCTGCTGAGCCAATCAGCGTTCGAGATGCTGAGGAGCCGCTGGCCAATCAGAAGCTCCTGCCGGCAGCGGTGACGTCAGGCCGGGGCGACAGGCGCACAAGATTAACCCTATGCCCTCTGGGGTTACCTGCGGCACCTGAGGGCAGAGGGGAGCCCACGGGGGACAGCGGACCTGCGGCTGCACCTGAGGGCAGAGGGGAGCCCACGGAGGACAGCGGGGCCCGTGGGACAGCGGGGACACAGGTAAAACATGCAATGGGCAAAAATGGCACTTTAGCGGTACCCTGTCTTATATTCCCCGAAAATAAGTCACCCTGTCTTTTAATCGGGGTATGACTTATATTGGAAAATTCTGCACCAGCCCTGCCCTGACTTATATTCGGGGGTGACTTATTTTCGGGGAAACAGGGTAGGGTTTTTTTGAAAAATGCGGCAGTTACAGTTAAAAAAAAACGCATCTGCCGCATTTTCCGCCTAGCAGCCGCACTTGCGGCGGCCCCCATGCATTGTCTATAGGGCTTGCAGGAAGTGTGCGGCAGGTGCAGCAAGCGCAGTTCTGGCAGTTGCGACCGCAAAAAAAAAACGCGGTAAGCAGCATTTTTTTTTTCCGGCCGCAACTGCTGCAACTGCCGGAACAGCACTTTCAGCACCTATCGCACAATTACCGCAAGCCCCATAGACAATGCATGGGGCTTGCCGCAATGCAACCGTAACTGCCGCATTTTTCAAAAACCCCTATGTGAAAGGGCCCTAACTGATTTTATTGGGAGTACAAATGGCTACAGTCCTTTACCATTGATTGAAGGGTTCTAGCTACTGGTTTCTATGTTGCATGAAGTCATTTGGCAACCATATGATTTTGCTATACGGATGTAACTGATTATTATGTATCTGGATAAAGAAAATTGCAGTATCTGTTGGCATGAAATAAGAACTCTGTTTCACTTGCATGGAGGACTTCTTTGTATATTCTGTCCTGGATAGATAACATTTATTTGTTATTTACTTAGAGGTTATATTGAATCATTATAATTAACCTTTGAATAATTTTTTCATATATTTAATCATGTTTCCACTGTCGCTAATTATGCAATGAATTATATCTCTCATAGTTACTGGCCAGAATGACTTTAACTATTGTGAGTATAAATTTATGCTACATAAATCCTGTATATATATTTATATATTTATATATATATTATATATATATATATACATATATATATATATATATATATATATATATATTTTAATACAGAAAAAAAACAGGCGGCACTCCTATAGGATCTTAATGTGGATTTATTCCAGCCTTATGTGCAACGTTTCGGAGTTGATCCTCCTTCCTCAACTTCGAAACGTTGCACATACGGCTGGAATAAATCCACATTAAGATCCTATAGGAGTGCCGCCTGTTTTTTTTCTGGATCTATTTGAGGACGGTTGAAGCACCGTTTATGCAGGAAGTATTGCACCCGCTTTTATTTATAAGGTTGTGCTGATTCTATTTTTCATATTTTTATATATATATATATATATATATATATATATATATATATATATACTAGCTGTAGTACCTGGCTACACCCGGGTTAATGAATAACTGCTGTTAGCTATAACAAAATAGAATTTGAATATGTCATATTAATGACCTGTAGGAAAATAGAAGCTGAGCTGTGATTGGTTGCTATAGGCAGCCTAATAAATCTCCAGCCAACAGTAAACCCTCCCCCTGGCCGGGCAGTATATGTTACCTCACACATACACATGATAGACAGCTCATGTGACTGACATCTGCCTTAATTCCCTATATGAAAGACAAAAAGAAAAGGGGGCGCAATAGTGCAATATCGCCTGTGAGATAGATTTCCTTAATTGTGGACCTGTGCCTACTAACCTTATAGTGTTGTGCGGTCCATGCACAACACTGGTGAGAAATGAAAAAGGTTTTAGGGGTCCTCCCCTCTATAGTGGCTCACACCGTTATCCTCTCCTTATGGTGGGCTGGGAGTGTCCTACCCCGTGACCTCCAGAGCTCCAGTGTTTGGCGGTTTCCTAGGTGACCGAAGGTCCTGCACTCTGCGACCGAGCTGCTCCTGCCGTGCACTCTTGGAGATAGTGGAATGAATTACTATACAGCACGGTCTCTCGTGGGCGCTCAAATCACAGCGCGGACTCCGGTCCAGTTGAAAATCCTTTATTGGCAAAACCTCCTTCCCACAACATGTTTCAATGGTCACACACCGTCTTCCTCAGGTGGAATGGAAACATTACAACTTTATATAGGGCGGCCCAGAATCCCATTGGGCCAATAAGATTAGTATACACCTTTTTATTAACCCATTAATCCCTAAAACCAGAGGTAACTGTGTAAACTAACCAAGATTCTAGTTTATATCTCAACACATCAACATATATTACAATATCTACTTATATAATCGGGAGTTTGGAATTCGGGCACTGTAGCCGAATCCCAGACTCCTTTGCGCCACTGCGAGCGATGACGCGTAGCGTCATCGCGAGCCGCAGCCGCACTACGCATCATCGCTCGCAATGCCGCCGCACTACCTCACACTGCCGCCATCCTGGCAACCGTCGGCCCCGCGAGGCCGACGCTGCCCGGATGCCGGCGGTCCCTTCCGCCCCTCATCCCTCTCACCGCTGGCGCCTCGGTGCTGATCCGACTTGCGGTGTAGGGGCTCTGGGCTGTGGGCGGGTGAAGGCAGCCAGTCACGTCCTCCTGTTGCCGGCGCCCGCCAATGGGAGTGAGAGGGGCGTGTCAGGCTGCAAATACTGACACGCCCCGGCAGCCACTCACGTCCTCCTGTCGCCACCGCCCGCCAATGGGAGTAAGCGGGGCGTGTCAGGCTGCAAAACCTCACACGCCCCACTCACTCCCTTTGGCCGCCGCCGGTGACGTCGTCCTGCAAGCTGATTGGCCAGTGTAGCTGTCACGTACCCCCAGCCTCAATGCATACGAGCCTTTCAAAGCCACTGTGGCACCAGTGTCGGCGGGAGCCGCCCGACACCACCCTCCGGGAGAGCCGCCCAGTGCCTTGGTGCTGCCGCACAGGGCTAGAGGTGAGGGAGCGGTGTAGACAACGCCCTCACCTGCAATACAGAAGGGGGTGCAGTGCAGAATAGTACAAATGCCAATGTACCCCACCTTCTAGCCACACACTCACCACAATCATTAAGTATAGCAGCATCTCTCCTCACCCCTCCTCCAGCCAGACCTCTCTCACCCCCCTCCACCCTGACCTCTGCTCACCCCCCTCAACCCTGACCTCTGCTCACCCCCCCTCCACCCTGACCTCTCCTCACCCCCCTCCACCCTGACCTCTCCTCACCCCTCCTCCACCCTGACCTTTCTCACCCCCCCTCCAGCCTGACCTCTCCTCACCCCCCCTCCACCCTGACCTCTCCTCACCCCTCCTCCACCCTGACCTTTCTCACCCCTCCTCCAGCCTGACCTCTGCTCACCCCTCCTCCATCCTGACCACTCTCACCCCCCTCCCGCTGACCTCTCCTCACCCCCCCTCCACCCTGACCTCTCCTTACCCCCCCTCCAGCCTGATCTCCTCACCCCCCCTCCACCCTCACCTCTCTTCACCCCCCCTCAACCCTGACCTTTCCTCACCCCTCCTCCAGCCTGACCTCTCCTCACCCCTCCTCCACCCTGACCTCTCCTCACCCCTTCCTCCAGCCTCACCTCTCCTCACCCCCTCCTCCACCCTGACCTCTGCTCACCCCTCCTCCAGCCTGACCTCTCCTCACCCCTCCTCCAGCCTGACCTCTCCTCACCCCTCCTCCAGCCTGACCTCTCCTCACCCCTCCTCCAGCCTGACCTCTCCTCACCCCTCCTCCAGCCTGACCTCTCCTCACCCTCCTCCTCTAGCCTGACCTCTCCTCACCCCTCCTCCAGCCTGACCTCTCCTCACCCCTCCTCCATCCGCACCTCTCCTCACCCCTCCAGCCTCCCGCCACATCATACTCTGCTATCCACAGAGCCGCCTGTATAGTCTGCTACCCACACAGCCGCCTGTATACTCTGCTACCCACAAAGCCGCCTGTATACTCTGCTACCCACACAGCCGCCTGTACACTCTGCTACCCACACAGCCTCCTGTACACTCTGCTGCCATCACAACCGCCTGTATACTCTGCTGCCCACACAGCCGCCTGTATACTCTGCTACCCACAGAGCCGCCTCTATACTCTGCTACCCACAGAGCCGCCTCTATAGTCTGCTATCCACAGACCTGCCTGTGTACTCTGCTACCCACACAGCCGCCTGTATACTCTGCTACCCACAAAGCCGCCTGTATACTCTGCTACCCACACAGCCGCCTGTACACTCTGCTACCCACACAGCCTCCTGTACACTCTGCTGCCATCACACCCGCCTGTATACTCTGCTGCCCACACAGCCGCCTGTATACTCTGCTACCCACAGAGCCGCCTCTATACTCTGCTACCCACAGAGCCGCCTCTATAGTCTGCTATCCACAGACCTGCCTGTGTACTCTGCTACCCACAGAGCCGCCTGTACACTCTGCTACCCACAGAGCCGCCTGTACACTCTGCTACCCACAGAGCCGCCTGTACACTCTGCTACCCACAGAGCCGCCTGTACACTCTGCTACCCACAGAGTCGCCTGTACACTCTGCTACCCACAGAGCCGCCTGTACACTCGGCTACCCACAGAGCCGCCTGTACACTCGGCTACCCACAGAGCCGCCTGTACACTCGGCTACCCACAGAGCCGCCTGTACACTCGGCTACCCACAGAGCCGCCTGTACACTCGGCTACCCACAGAGCCGCCTGTACACTCGGCTACCCACAGAGCCGCCTGTACACTCGGCTACCCACAGAGCCGCCTGTACACTCAGCTACCCACAGAGCCGCCTGTACACTTGGCTACCCACAGAGCCGCCTGTACACTCGGCTACCCACAGAGCCGCCTGTACACTCGGCTACCCACAGAGCCGCCTGTACACTCGGCTACCCACAGAGCCGCCTGTACACTCAGCTACCCACAGAGCCGCCTGTATGTAACACCCTACCTCGGCTACCCACAGAGCCGCCTGTACACTCGGCTACCCACAGAGCCGCCTGTACACTCGGCTACCCACAGAGCCGCCTGTACACTCGGCTACCCACAGAGCCGCCTGTACACTCGGCTACCACAAGCGCCTGTACTCGCTACCCACAGAGCCGCCTGTACACTCGGCTACCCACAGAGCCGCCTGTACACTCGGCTACCCACAGAGCCGCCTGTACACTCGGCTACCCACAGAGCCGCCTGTACACTCGGCTACCCACAGAGCCGCCTGTACACTCGGCTACCACCCACAGAGCCGCCTGTACACTCGGCTACCCACACCCACAGAGCCGCCTGTACACTCGGCTACCCACACCCACAGAGCCGCCTGTACACTCGGCTACCCACACCCACAGAGCCGCCTGTACACTCGGCTACCCACACCCACAGAGCCGCCTGTACACTCGGCTACCCACACCCACAGAGCCGCCTGTACACTCGGCTACCCACACCCACAGAGCCGCCTGTACACTCGGCTACCCACACCCACAGAGCCGCCTCTACACTCGGCTACCCACACCCACAGAGCCGCCTCTACACTCGGCTACCCACACCCACAGAGCCGCCTCTACACTCGGCTACCCACACCCACAGAGCCGCCTCTACACTCGGCTACCCACACCCACAGAGCCGCCTCTACACTCGGCTACCCACACCCACAGAGCCGCCTCTACACTCGGCTACCCACACCCACAGAGCCGCCTCTACACTCGGCTACCCACTGACCCACCTCTATACACACAATTAATTTCACGGCGCTCCCGATGCAATTGCATCGGGCCTTTTTACTAGTATATATATATGCGCCAGTAGTTAAAAACACAGATTATAAACCAATTAAAATTGTATAAAAATTGTATAAAAAGTAATAATAAATGATAAAAAAAATCTTTTTCTCCTATGTTAGTATAAAACTGTTCTAAAAATGACATAATCAAACAATCATAGTCTATATGGAATTAACCCTTCATATATTAAAACATATTAAAACATTCCTTATACCAAAATTACAATCTTCATTATCCCTGACTGCCCTCCACTACAATCCATCTTTGATCTTGCTTTTCAAAAAATGATTAAATAATGAGGAAAGAAAAAAAAATATATAAAAATAATAATAAAAAAAAATATATAAAGTATAAAAATAATAATTTAAAAAAAAAATAAAAAATAAAAATATATATATATATATATATATATATATATATATATATAAAAAATAATAAGTAATAATAAAAAAATATATATATATAAAAAAAAAATACATATATAAAAAAATAATAAAATATTTTTTTTTCTCTTTTTTTCTTTTTCTCCTTTCCCCTTCTTTTTTTTTGTTTTTCTTTTTTCCTCCTTTTTTCTTTTTTCCTTTTTTCCTCCTTTTTCTTTTCTTCCTTCCTCTCCTTTTTATATATATATATATATATATAAATGAAGCAAGAGACCAGGATTGATGAAAGATCTCAGACAAACTAGGGGGCGAATCAATTCCTGGACACTTTTTCTATTATCAGGTTGAGACCCTCTGGGTGTAGTATCCCCAATCTGAATATCCAGTAATTCTCCTTCTTGATCAATTTACTCAATCTATCCTGTCCATCCTCCCGTACTTGGTCAATTATGATGAGACTCATCTTACTGGGATCTCTCTGATGGTATCTGTCATAGTGTCGTGAGACACTGTGTTGTTGAAAACCAGATCTTATATTCTGTCTATGTTTGTTTAGACGATTGTCTGCAGCCTGTATCGTTCTACCCACATACTGTAACCCGCAAGGGCATTCCAATAAATAGACTATATAGGAGGATTGACAGGTTACTCTTTGTCTTATCTCAAATTTCTCTTTGGTTGTATTAGACATAAAATGTTTGGTTCCATCTTGTATTATATTACAACACATACATTTCCCAACTTTGCATGAATAGCACCCCCATTTCTCAGCGGGTAATTCAACCACAGCTTTTAACATCTCATCACTTTTCTTAATGTTACTGGGGGCTACTAGGTTTTTCAAATTCTTATTTTTCCTGAATATTATGGTTGGTTTTTCTGGGATGCTCATCCCTAACAGGGAATCCCCTTTTAAAACAAACCAATATTTCCTCAAAAGGGAGCGTATCACTTTCCGCGATTGACAATAAGTTGTTACAAAACTCCACCTACTCCTATCCCCATTCCAAGCTGATACATCTCCCTTTTCTGCCATTTTTCTCAAACAACCTTCTTGTGAAAGTGACTTTGTTTTGACATAAGCATCATTAAGAATTCTTTTAGGATAACCCTTTTCCTTAAACCTCTGTCTCAGAATGGACGATTCTGAGATGAAGTCAATATCTTTAGAGCAATTCTTGCGGATCTGCCAGTATTGCCCATAGGGTATGTTTTTCAACCAGGCAGGGAGATGACCACTATTAAATTGGAGGTAGCTGTTCACATCCACTGCTTTGAAATGAGTGGACGTGTACAGCCTCCCTTCATCATCAAATTTAACCATAAGGTCTAAATATTGGATTGCCGTGAGAGAATAAGTTGCTGTAAAGGCAAGACCCCACTGATTGTCATTAAGCTTCTCAGTGAAGGCCTGTGCCTCAGGAATTGTTCCCCTCCAAATAATAAATAAGTCATCAATATAACGTCTATAGAGAACAACCCCTCTGGTCAAGGACTGTTCAGATGTTGAGCCCGAAGGGGGCTGTGCAATGAGGACGGACTCTACTGCACCCATGAATATGTTGGCATAACTGGGTGCGAATCGCGTCCCCATCGCACAGCCCTTCTTTTGTTTGTAAATTCCCTCATTGAAGGTGAATATGTTGTTCTCTAGTATAAATTTGATGGCCTTTAAAATAAATTCTTTTTGAACTGCTGGTAAACTATCATCATTATTGAGTGTCTGCTGTATTGCATTTATTCCCTGTTCATGTTTAATGTTGTTATATAATGCCGTTACATCAAGTGTAACCAAAACACATCCTAACATTTTGGGTAGGGACCTCAGTTCTCTAATCAGTTGAGATGAATCCTTCAAGTAGGAATCCAGCTCCATGACATATCCCTGTAAAAATAAGTCAACATAGTGGGAAAGGTTACACGTTATAGAATTGGACCCTGAAACTATTGGACGACTCGGGGGACATATCGGATCCTTATGTATTTTGGGAAGAAAATACATTATAGGTACCCTATATTGCACTATGTCTAGGAACCTTCTCTCTTTTTTATTTAAGATCCCTTTGTCATATTATAGGTAATTCCCTATATGGCACATGTGTTGCACATTGGCTGTTTTTAATCAGATGTTTATTTTTAGAAATTAAAGATACCAGACGTATGAGGCGAGTTGTGTGAGGTGATTTGTGCACATCTGTGTCTGTGTAGTGTGCGTGTCCCTGGGGTGTGTGTGTCCTGGGGTGTGTGTGTGTCCCAGTGGTGTGCATGTGTCCCTGTGGGGGGATCCCTGTGGTGTGTGTCCTTTTGGGGGTAGGGGTGTCCATGTGGTGTGTGTCCTTGTGGGAGGAGGGGTGTCTCTGTGGTGTGTGTCCATCCCTATGGGGTTTGTGTGTTCCTGTGGGGTGTCTGTGTGTGTTTCTGTGTCCCTGTGGGGTGTGTATGTGTGTATGTCCCTGTGGTGTGTGTGTACCTGTGGGGTGAGTGCATGTGTCCCTATAGGGTGTGTATGTGTGTGTGTCCCTGTGGGGGGAGTGTCTGTGTGGTGTGTGTCTCTTTGTTGTGTGTGTCTCTTTGTGGTGTGTGTGTGTTTGTGTTCTGGTGCGTGGTGATTATCCAATGTTGGGGCTCCACCTTAGCTGTTGCTCTTTGTGTGGATGTGGTGCGTGGTGAATATTCCATGGCAGGGCCCCACCTTAGTGACTATATGCTGTCAGTCTTTGGTGCTGTCATTAAGCCCCTCTCGTTCACAACTGTCAACTGGTAACTGTCACTTTCTCTACATTATGTAGATAGGGCCAAAACTGTTTGGTGAATTGGAACATGCGGGGTTAAAATTTCACATCACAACATAGCCTATGACGCTCTCTGGGTCCAGACATGTGACTCTGCAAAATTTTGTGGGTGTAGTTGCGACGGTGTAGATGCCAATCCCGGACATACACACACACATACACACATTCAGCTTTATATATTAGATATATATACCACCCTCAGCACACATTTCACCACACATACACCAACCTCGCCACATAATCGCCCTAAAACACACACAAGTCTGGTATTATCCTTCAAAAATAAAAATCTGATTAATAAGCAGCCAAACTACAAGAACAACAAATGTACCATATATGAAATACGGCAGCTGTCAGTCACATGACCTGTCTATTATGTGTATGTGTGAGCTAATATATACTGTCAGGGGGGAGGGCTTCCTGTTGCCTGGGGATTCATCAGGCAGCCAATAGCAACCAATCACAGCTCAGCTTCTTTTTTGCTACAGTTAATGAATCTGAACTCTGATTGGTTAATATAGGCAACAAAGGACATTCTCAGTATAACAAAGCTTGTGTGAGGTAATAGGATGTCAGTTAGGCTGAGTTGGTGGAAAGGCTGATGTCAGTCACATTACCTCTATGTGAGAGAATATAGAAACTGCCAGTTACAGACTATTTTTACCACAATAATGCCTCATAAGAAAAGAAATTCTTTGGCACGAATGTCAGCTGATGTGAAAAGAAAAGCTGCATTACGGGCCAATGAAAAATGTGAAGACCGAGAAACAAGGCTGTAGAAAATATAAAAGGGGTGGGGGACAAGAGGCGCAATAGTGCCCTATCACTAGTGACACTGTGAATCAGGGTGGTGTTATGAAGCCACTCACCTGGTGTGGTTGTGATCCCCACAACTGGTTTGAAAGCATGAAACAATCAAGAGCTGCTGCAAGACCTCCACCGACCACTAACCAGTGGTGAAATCCAGAAAGAAGATGGGAATGCAGGTGTGTCACGGTCCGCGCTGCTCCAGGCTTAAAAACTCACCAAAGAGTCAAACTTTCCTTAAGCAGATTTCCAAGCTTTATTCTCTTTCCTCCTACGCGTTTCGGCGCCTATCCTGGCACCTTCATCCGGGTAATATCCCTGATGAAGGTGCCAGGATAGGCGCCGAAACGCGTAGGAGGAAAGAGAATAAAACTTGGAAATCTGCTTAAGGAAAGTTTGACTCTTTGGTGAGTTTTTAAGCCTGGAGCAGCGCGGACCGTGACACACCTGCATTCCCATCTTCTTTCGAGAAACAAGGCTGACACACATGAGAACAGCAGCAGCTTCCTCAAGAGCCAATGAACTTTATGAGGAGAGAGAAGTGAGGCTTACAAACAAGAGAACAAGAGCTGCTTCCTCAAGGGCCAATGAACCTTCTGAGGAGAGGGAAGCGAGGCTTGCAGACATGAAAACAAGAGCTGCTTCCTCAAGAGCCAATGAACTTTCTGAGGAGAGGGAAGCGAGGCTTGCAGAAATGAAATCAAGAGCTGCTTCCCCAAGAGCCAATGAACTTTCTGAGGAGAGGGAAGCAAGGCTTGCAGACATGAAAACAAGAGCTGCTTCCTCAAGAGCCAATGAACTTTCTGAGGAGAGGGAAGCGAGGCTTGCAGACATGAAAACAAGAGCTGCTTCCTCAAGAGCCAATGAACTTTCTGAGGAGAGGGAAGCGAGACTTGCAGACATGGTCAACTTTATGTGGACTGTTCAAGAGTTGGGACAGCCAAAAATCTGTTCGTCTTTGTACCTGAAGGAAGAACTAAGAATGTCATTTATCAGAAGGCTCTTGAATAAGGAGTAGAAGGTTACTTCACATTACTTGGCCAATTTAGTTAAATCTGTGTGGAATATCTGTGGTGTTGAAATATGTTGTGAAATGCTTCTACAGTTGTGGCCAAAAGTATTGACACCCTACAATTCTATCAGATAATACTCAGTTTCTTCCTGAAAATGATTGCAATCACAAATTCTTTGGTATTATTATCTTCATTTAATTTGTCTTCAATAAAAAAACACAAAAGAGAATGAAGCAAAAAGCAAAACATTAATCATTTCACACAAAACTCCAAAAATGGGCCAGACAAAAGTATTGGCACCGTCAGCCTACTACTTGGTTGCACAACCTTTAGCCAAAATAACTGCGATCAACCGCTTCGGTAACCATCAATGAGTTTCTTACAATGCTCTGCTGGAATTTTAGACCATTCTTCTTTGGCAAACTGCTCCAGGTCCCTGATATTTGATGGGTGCCTTTTCCAAACTGCCATTTTTAGATCTCTCCACAGGTGTTCTATGGGATTCAGGTCTGGACTCATTGCTGGCCACCTTAGAAGTCTCCAGTGCTTTCTCTCAAACCATTTTCTAGTGCTTTTTGAAGTGTGTTTTGGGTCATTGTCCTGCTGGAAGACCCATGAACTCTGTGGGAGACCAGCTTTCTCACACTGGACCCTACATTATGCTGCAAAATTTTTGTTGTTAGTCTTCAAACTTCATAATGCCAAGCACACAGTCAAGCAGTCCAGTGCCAGAGGCAGCAAAGCAACCCCAAAACATCAGGGAACCTCCGCCATGTTTGACTGTAGGGACCGTGTTCTTTTCTTTGAATGCCTCTTTTTTTCTCCTGTAAACTCTATGTTGATGCCTTTGCCCAAAAAGCTCTACTTTTGCCTCATCTGACCAGAGAACATTCTTCCAAAATGTTTTAGGCTTTCTCAGGTAAGTTTTGGCAAACTCCAGCCTAGCTTTTTTATGTCTCGGGGTAAGAAGTGGGGTCTTCCTGGGTATCCTACCATATAGACCCTTTTCATTCAGACGCCGACAGATACAGGTATACATTGTTGACTGTAGGGCAGCTTGAACTTGTTTGGATGTTAGTCGAGGTTCTTTATCCACCATCCACACAATCATGTTGAAATCTCTTGTCAATTTTTCTTTTCCGTCCACATCTAGGGAGGTTAGCCACAGTGCCATGGGCTTTAAACTTCTTGATGACACTGCGCACAGTAGACACAGGAACATTCAGGTCTTTGGAGATGGACTTGTAGCCTTGAGATTGCTCATGCTTCCTCACAATTTGGTTTCTCAAGTCCTCAGACAGTTCTTTGGTCTTCTTTCTTTTCTCCATGCTCAATGTGGTACACACAAGGACACAGGACAGAGGTTGAGTCAACTTTAATCCATGTCAACTGGCTGCAAGTGTAATTTAGTTATTGCCAACACCTGTTAGGTGCCACAGGTACGTTACAGGTGCTGTTAATTACACAAATTAGAGAAGCATCACATGATTTTTCTAACAGTGCCAATACTTTTGTCCAGCCCCTTTTTTATGTTTGGTGTAGATTTATATCCAATTTGGCTTTTGGACAATTCTTTTTATCTTTTTTCATTGAAGACAAATTAAATGAAGATAATAATACCAAAGAATTTGTGATTGCAATCATTTTCAGGAAGAAATTGATTATTATCTGACAGAATTGCAGGGGTGTCAATACTTTTGGCCACAACTGTATTAGCTTAGTTTTTGCTTTTTAATAATTACATTTCTATCTATTTGTTTTGTGGTTTTTGTGTGCAGAATAAATTTTTGTTAACACCTTCTATTTTGCTAACAGCTTTTATTAACCCGGGCGAAGCTGGGTAGTACAGCTAGTATATGTATGTATGTATATATATATATATATATATATATACAGATGAAAAAATCAGGCAGCACTCCCAATTCAAAGTAATCAAGTGTACTCTTTACTGATCCATAGTCGCGACGTTTCAATGGTTGATCCTTCTTTCTCAAGGTTGAGAAAGAAGGGTCAACCTTTAAAGTGTCGCAACTTGGATCAGTAAAGAGTACACTTGATTACTTTGAATTGGGAGTGCTGCCTGATTTTATCATCTGTATTAAAGGAGGATTGCTGGACACTTTCCTAACAGGTTTTGCACCCATTTGAGTTGTTTGGTAGTGCTGTCCAGATTTTCTATTGTTTTATATATATATATATATATATATATATATATATATATATATGT
The DNA here is from genome assembly GCA_033576535.1 of Allobates femoralis. NCBI lineage: Eukaryota > Metazoa > Chordata > Amphibia > Anura > Aromobatidae > Allobates > Allobates femoralis. Next base: position 145,145,667 of record JARQOC010000003.1, read on the forward strand.
GTATGTATGAAAAATCAAAAAAACGGAACAGCACAGTCACACACAGTCGGGTGCAAGGCCCTCCTACCACTTCACTGGTACTTTATATAGATGAAAAAATGAAAGGCAGCACTTCCTTCAAAAAATCCATGTGGGTTTTATTTGTCCTAGGACTGCAACATTTCGGCACCCAGCCTTTCTCAAGCAGCAAACACTGCTTGAGAAAGGCTGGGTGCCGAAACGTTGCAGTCCTAGGACAAATAAAACCCACATGGATTTTTTGAAGGAAGTGCTGCCTTTCATTTTTTCATCTATATGTGTATGTATGTATATAAAAAATGTTGTATTTATTTGCATCAAATGAGGAATAATCAAAATATTACAAAAAACAGTGCTTTCAGACCTCAAATAATGCAAAGAAAGCAAGTTCATATTCATTTAAAAACAACACTACTCATATTTTAACTCAGGAAGAGTTCAGAAATCAATATTTGGTGGAATAACCATGATTTTTATTCACAGCTTTCATGCGTCTTGGCATGCTTTCCACCAGTTTTTCACACTGCTTTTGGGTGACCATATGCCACTCCTGGCTCAAAAATGTTGTCAGTTCTTCTTTGTTTGAGGGCTTGTGACTATCCATCTTCCTCTTGATTACATTCCAGAGGTTTTTAATGGGGTTCAGGTCTGGAGATTGTGCAGGCCATGACAGGGTCCTGATGTGGTGCTCCTTCATCCACACATTGATTGACCTAGCTGTGTGGCATGGGGCATTGTCCTGCTTGAAAAAACAGTTGTTAGAGTTAGGGAACATTGCCTGAGCAGAAGGAAGCAAGTGTTTTTCAAGGATAACTTTTTATGTGGCTTGATTTATACATCCTTTGCAAAGATTAACCTGCCCCATTCCAGCCTTGCTGAAGTACCCCCAGATCATCACCGATTCTCAACCAAATGTCACAGTGGGTAGTGATGGGCGAACCGAACTGTAAAGTTTGGGGTTCGTACCGAATGGGCACAGATCTCGAACACAGACTTTCCTGTGAAGTTTGAGTTACAGTTCAGGTTTGGGTTCGGGGGTGGGGGAGCTGAAAAAATAAAGAATATAGTTATCAATCAGCATTAAACTTACGGCGTCCTACCGCCCTTCCATCCTGCTGCAACTACGTCTGGTGCTGCTCATCATCTAGATATTCACTGCAGAGGGGACCAACAGTCAATCACAGACGCTGTCACAGAGAATGGGCATCTGCTAACAAAGATATGTAGCAGAGCTGAACATGTTCCCTGTGGAATATGTTGGAGGGAAGGGATTTTTTGTTAATTAAAAATGGGAAACAGTGTTGTTTTGTATTGTATTTCTTAATGTTTTTTTGGTGTTGTTTTTTTTATTGTTTACAATATGAATTTCAAGCTTAGTGCATGCAGCCAATACATAGCTGGCATTAACCCCTTTATTACCCAGTGTGCCAATGCCACCAAGGCCACTGAAAAAGTCAGGGTACAGTGCCAGAAAATGGCACTTCTATGATTGTAGCAACCAATGGTCAACAGCACTTTAAAAATGGCACATAGCTGAATGTCTCTTTCAGTTTCCTGGGGATAAGGGTGTCCAATATGGAAATCCACTTGACCTCACATCTAGCTAGGAGTTTCGAAAGGTTTTCCCCTCTTATTCCACCGTGGATGATGCCTATATCTCGAATCCTAAAAGAAATTAGATCACAGCCATGGTGCACCTTGAAGTGATGAGGGAAGGTTTTTAGTAAAGTATTATCTTCAACCGCCCTGGCTGTGCCAATGCCCTTCAAATGCTCTCTCACCCTCACTTGAAGCTCCCTAGATTTTAGGCCTATATAAATAAGTGAACAATCATACGTAGTAAAATATACTACATGTGTAGTGCTACATGAGACATAGTGTTTGATGTTATATGACGTGTCCATTGCTTGAGTGGAATGAGGAGCTGCGAAGAACATTAGCGCAGGCAGAGCAGTGGCTGCAATGGAAACAGCCATACCGTTGGGTTCTAGGGCCAAAAGTCATTGATATTTAAGTCATTCGCTCTTCGGTGTTGCATAGGCCCTAAGATACCCTTGTTTGATGCAATGACTGCTGTATCATCTTTCTTTATAGAAGGCACAGAGATTACTTGCTTGTGCCTCAAAGTCCACCTGGGACGAGTAGATACGTCTCATACGGAGGAATTGGTCGTGATGGCACGGATGGTCGATGTTGTATGGGTAGAAGACATATGTAAAAATGAATTTGTAGATGTCTCCTTAGTTTTTTTCATACCACATGCGTCAACCCCAATACTAACATCAAGAAAGTCGACAAACCTGGACTATAACTAGCGATTTGGTGGGGTTAGTTATACTTAATCCTGAGGAAGTTTTTAATCATGTTTTTAGCGAGACGTACGATGTCCCGTGTTACATGAGTCTTTGTTTGCCGGGAGTCTTTTTAGGTGTTTTCCTGAATCGGACTACTTGCACTTATCGGTATGTTATTTACATCATTTAAATAACTCAATATAATGTCATTTGATTTCTCAAGAATAAGTGAAAAATATATGCCTGGTTCCCGGTAATATTACAACCCTGACTTAAAATCATATCCTATAATTAAATAAGTGAATAGGATAAAACTTAAGTGTGGTGTTGGTACCATAAGATGCATAAATGAAATATACCCGACCTTGGTGGACCGTGTACTGTGGGAATTTTAGACTTGAAAGGGTTTCGGTGATATTTGCCTATAAATGTAACTTTGACTAGGCCCTATAGATTGTGAATACCCTGCAGCCACAGTTAACCAAATAGGTCTTGTTAGATTATAATAATATACCTTTGGTCCAACGAAGGAGTTTACCATCTTTTGCCCATTTTTGTAACATTGACTCTGGGTATTGTTTTATGTGTAACTAGCTGTGAGCCCGATGCAAATGCATCGGGATTCTAGAACGTGCATTAATTTGATTATAGTAGTTATAGCTGTTAGCCTGATGCAAATGCATCGGGTATCTAAAATATGTTTATTGTTTTTTTAAACATTTTTAAATAATAATCGCATCATCAATAGCAATAATATAAGCCATAGCATTATTATTAGCAGTAATAGCAGTATTAATAGCATTATTAGCAGTATTATGAGCATTAATAACAGTATTAAAAGCATTAATAGCATTATTATTAGCATTAATAGCATTATTAATAGCATTATTAGCATTAATAATAGCATTAATAACATTATTAATAGCATTAATAGCATTATTATTAGCATTAATAGCAAAATTAATAGCATTAATAGGATAAATATTAGTATTATATAGCATTAATAGCTATTATAGTATTAAGCATTATAATAGCATTATAGCAATTATATTAGCATTATAGCATAATAATAGCATTATAGCATTATAATAGCATTAATAACATTATTAATAGCATATAGCATTATTATTAGCATTAATAGCATATATAAGCATTAATAGTAAATATTACATTGATAGCATTAATAGCAATTATTAATAGCATTAATAGTATTATTATTAGCATTAATAGCATTAATTATATAGCATTAATTAGCATTAATAGATTAGATTAATAGCATATTATTAATAGCATTAATAGCATTATTATTAGCATTATATAGCATTAATATATAGCATTATATTAGCATTAATAATAAGCATTATATAACTATGATTAATAGCATTATATAGCATTAATAGCATTATTATGCATTAATAGCATTATTAATAGCATTAATAGGATAAATATTAGCATTAATAGCATTAATAGCATAATTAATAATTATTATATAGCATTAATCATTAATAGCATATAATATAGCATATTATTATTAGCATTAATAGCATTAATAATAGCATTATTAGCATTAATACATAATAATACATTAATAGCATTATATTAATAGCATTAATTATAGCATTAATAGCATTAATAATTAGCATTAATAGCATTAAATAATGCATTAATAGCATTAATAATAATTAACATTAATAGCATTAATAGCAATTAATTAATAGCATTAATAGCTTATTATAGCATATTTAATAGCATTATTATTAGCATTATAGCATTAATAGGATAATATTATTAGCATTAATAGCATTAATTAGCATTAATATTAATAGCATTATATATTGGCATTAATAGCATAATAATAAATAGCATATATAATATAGCATTAAATAACATAATAATAGCATATTAATAGCATATATTAAGATTAGCATTAATAGCATTTAAGCATATAATTTATTAGCATTAATAGCATTAATTAATAGCATTAATAGATAAATATTATAGCATTAATAGCATTATTAATAGCATAATAATAGCATTAATAGCATTATTATAGCATTAATAGCATAATATGCATTAATAGATAATAATATAGCATTAATAGCATTATTCATAATAGCATTAATAATACATTAATAGCATAAATAATTAATAGCATTAATAGCATTAATAGCATAATTAATAGCATTAATAGCATATATTATAGCATTAATAGCATTAATAATAGCATTATAGCATTATAATTAATAGCATTAATACATTATATAATATAGCATTATAATAGCATTATTATTAGCATTAATAGCATTAATAGCATTATTATATAGCATTAATAGCATTATAATAGACATTATTATTAGCATTAATAGCATTAATAGCATTATATTATTAGCATTAATAGCATTATTAATAGCATTAATAGATAAATAGCATTAATAGCATATAATAGCATTAAATAATAGCATTAATAGCATTATATAGCATAAATAGCATTAATAATAGCATTATTAGCATTAATAATAGCATTAATAACATTATTAATAGCATTAATAGCATTATATTATTAGCATTAATAGCATTAATAATTAATATAATAGCATAATAGCATATATTAATAGCATTAATAGATTAATAGCATTATTAATAGCATTAATAGCTAATAATAAATTAAAAGCATAAAAATAGCATTAATAGCATTAGTATAGCATAAAGAGCATTAATAGCAATATTATTAGCATGAATAGCATTATTAATAGCATTATAGCATTAATAGATAATATTAGCATTAATAGCATTATACTTAATAGCATTAATAGCATTATTAATAGCATTAATAGCATTATTATTAGCATTAATAGCATTATATTAATTAGCATTAATAGCATTAATAATACCATTAATATAATATTATTATAGCATTAATAGCATATTATAGATACATTATATAGCATTATTATTAATAATGCATTAATGCATTATTATAGCATTAATAGCATTATAATTAGCATAATAGCATTATAATAGCATTATTAGCATTATATTAGCATTAATACATTATTTATGATTATTACTTTTTATCATTATAATTTTAATTAATTATTTGATTATAATATTATATTATTTATTATTAATTTATTATTTATGGCTAACAGTTATCATTTAATTGCGATGGATGCATATAATTAGCATATATTTAATTTTTTTATTATTATTTTTATGAATTATTTATATTTTTATAGTTATTATCATTTATCATTATATTTAATAATTATTTTTTAATATAATTTTTATTATTATTAATTATTATTAGGATGAGACCAGTTCTCATTAGCCTAAGGTGATATAATTAATGCATATAATTAATTTTTATTAATTAATATTTTATTATCATTTATTAAATTTATATATAATTATTTTATTTATTATTTTTAAATTATATTTTTAATTATTTTTATTATTATTAAATTTTATTATTTAGGCATGAGACCAGTTCTCATTCAGGTCGCTGGAAGGGCTGATATAATTAATATTATTTATTTTTATATTATTTTTTATTGAATTATTTATTATTTTTTATTTATTTTTTTATTATTTTTTAATTATTTTTTAATTATTTTTTTTATTATTAAATTTATTATTTAGGCTGAGACCCAGTTCTCATTCAGGTCCGCTGGAAGGGCTGATATAATTAGCATATATTTAATTTTTTTATTATTATTTTTATTGAATTATTTATTATTTTTTATTTATTTTTTTATTATTTTTTAATTATTTTTTAATTATTTTTTTTATTATTAAATTTATTATTTAGGCTGAGACGCAGTTCTCATTCAGGTCCGCTGGAAGGGCTGATATAATTAGCATATATTTAATTTTTTTATTATTATTTTTATTGAATTATTTATTATTTTTTATTTATTTTTTTATTATTTTTTAATTATTTTTTAATTATTTTTTTTATTATTAAATTTATTTATTTTTTTAAGTCAGAATGAGACGCAGTTCTCATTCAGGTCCGTTTTTTTTTTTATTTTTTTATTATTATTTTTATTTAATTATTTATTATTTTTTTATTATTTTTTAATTATTTTTTTTATTATTATTTTTATTATTAAATTTATTTATTTTTTTACTTGCGAGTGAGACACAGTTCTCATTCAGGTCCGCATTTTTTTTTTTTTTATTATTATTTTTATTTAATGATTTATTATTTTTTAATTATTTTTTAATTATTTTTTAATTCTTTTTTAATTCTTTTTTTTATTATTAAATTTATTTATTTTTTTACTTGCGAGTGAGACACAGTTCTCATTCAGGTCCGCCTTTTTTTTCCCCATTGACATACATTAGCGGTGTGTCGGCGATTTTATGGCCGGCCACCTGGTTCTATTTGTCTGCCCTAAAATCGCGGACACACCGCTAATGCATGTCTATGGGCAGTCAGCTCGAATTCTGATTGGTCGGCGTCCAATCCGAAATCGGGCTGACTGCCCATAGACATGCATTAGCGGTGTGTCCGCGATTTTAGGGCCGACAAATAGAACCAGGTGGCCGGCCATAAAATCGCAGACACACCGCTAATGTATGTCAATGGGGAAAAAAAAAGGCGGACCTGAATGAGAACTGTGTCTCACTTGCAAGTAAAAAAATAAATAAATTTAATAATAAAAAAAAGAATTTAAAACTAATTAAAAAATAATAAAAAAATAATTAAAAAATAATAAATAATTAAATAAAAATAATAATAAAAAAAAAAAAAAAATGCGGACCTGAATGAGAACTGTGTCTCAGTGTCACTTAAAAAAATAAATAAATTTAATAATAAAAAAAAGAATTAAAAAATAATTTAAAAATAATAAAAAAATGAGGGGCTCTTCTGATTGGCTGAGGGCAGTATACAGCGACCAATCAGAAGAGGGCCTCAGATCTCATTGAGGTAGAATGGCGGATTTTTCGTCCATTCTATCTTAATGAGAAGGAAGAGGACGTCGGAGGTGGAAGTTTGCGAAAAGAAGACAGAAGATCCCCGGGGCCGGACGAAGAAGCGGAGATGGCGGAAAGAAGAGAGAAGACCCCCGGGGCCGGAGGAAGAGGACGCCTGGCCGGACGGAGGACTTGTGGATCGGACGGACGATCAGATGACTTGAAGGCATGTAAGTGATCGACGGGGACGTTAGGTTAGGGGACGGCGGGGGCTTCGGGTGTAGGGCCTTAGGTGACAGCGGCGTTAGGTTAGGGGACTGCGGGGGCTTAGGGTGTAGGGCTTTAGCGAGAGGGGCAGGGGGTAGACGGCGGGGCTTAGGGGGTATCGGTGGGGGCTTAGGATGCTGCGGGTCGGGGGTTAGGTGGTCGGGGCTTAGCGTGTACGGGTGCGGCGGACTTAGGGGGTATCGGCGGGGGCCTAGGATGCTATGGGGGTTAGGGGGTAGGGGCTTAGGGGCGGCGGTGCCTTAGGGGGTAGGCGGCATGGCTTAGGGGGTATCGGCGGGGGCCTAGGATGCTACGGGGCTTAGGGGGTAGGGGCTTAGGGGCTGCTGCGGGGATTAGGGGGTAGGGGCTTAAGGGCGGCGGTGGCTTAGGGGGTAGACGGCGGGGCTTAGGGGGTATCGGCGGGGCTTATGCTGTGGGTCGGGGGTTAGGTGGTCGGGGCTGCTGCGGGGCTTAAGGGGTAGGGGCTTAGGGGCGGCGGTGGCTTAGGGGGTAGACGGCGGGGCTTAGGGGGTATCGGCGGGGGCTTAGGATGCTGCGGGTCGGGGGTTGGGTGGTCGGGGCTTAGCGTGTAGGGGTGGGGCGGACTTAGGGGTAGGGCCTTAGGTGCGGCGGGGTGGTTTTGTTGCGGGGTGGGTGTGGGGGACATGGGGGTGGGTGTGCGGACATGGGGGTGGCTGTGCGGACATGGGGGTGGCTGTGCGGACATGGGGGTGGGTGTGCGGACATGGGGGGCTGTGCGGACATGGGGTGGCTGTGCGGACATGGGGGGGGGCTGTGCGGACATGGCGGTGGGTGTGCGGACATGGGGGTGGCTGTGCGGAGATGGGGGGGCGGCTATGCGTACATGGGGGGCCTGTTTGGACCTGGGTGAGGCTGTGCGGACATTGGGGGGGCGAGTTGTGGGTAGCGGGGAGCGGAGGCGGCTGTGCCGCCTCCGCTCCATGGTCCCCGGGGAGCGAGTTGCGGCTCAGGCAGCGACTCGCAATGGCCTCGCGGCCATTGCTCGCGCTACCTGAGCGGTAAATCGGTAAGGTTGTAGCCGAGGCTGTGGATCGATTTTGGTCTAGCGGTTCGCAATGGCCGCTTCGCGGCCATTGCTCGCCCTGGGCCAGCGACTCGCAATGGCCTCGCGGCCATTGCTCGCGCAGCATTGGGCGCTTCGCGCCCAATGTTAAATTCGTATCCACATGACGACATCGGAAAGTGCGCGCGGAGGGGCGCTTTTCCGATTCGCGATTATATAATAGATCATTGTTTGTTGATGTTATTGTTATCTATATGTTTCGAAAAGTTTGCTACTTTTTTATAAAGTAATTCACCTTTAATAAAGTAATTTTGATATTTTTGCACAAAACTCCAATTGTTTCCTCTTGTTTTTCACTTATGTATCTCTTGGAGGTGCTCATGTATAAACATGTATATTTTAACTTTTGAGCAGGATGATTAATTTTAAGGATCTCATGTATTTGTAGGCTATCAATTAATTTTAACTATCTATGAACCTACTTATCAAAAAGAAGTGGCAGCACTCCGAAATATTAAAAAAACAAGGAGATTTATTCAGCCTATATGTTTTGGTTGTGACCCACCTATATCTAGCAGGAGGGTCACTGCTGAAATGTCGCCACACTATGTGGACTGAATAAATCCCCTATTATTTGAATATTTTGGAGTGCTGCCTATACTTTTCGGTAATTATAGTGAAGGAAATTAACTATTTGATTCCTTGCTGATTTTGTAAGTTTGCCCACTGACAAAGACATAAACATTCTATGAATTTAAGAGTAGGTTAATTTTAACAGTGAGAGATACAATATAAAAAATAAAATACAGAAAATCACATTGTCTAAATTATATAAATGTATTTGCATTTTGCAGAGAGAAATAAGTATGTGATCCTTCTGCAAACCAGGCCTAATACTTGATGGCAAAACCCTTGTTGGAAAGCACAGCAATTGGTATAGTATTGTCTCCATCCTAAATCCCTTCTTGTAGTAATGCCCCCATCCTGAATAGATAGTCCCCTATTAATAGCACACCAGATGCCAAAACAGCAGGAACCCCCACTAGTGACCCTATTTTGGAAATTACACCTCTCATGGAGTTCATTTAGGGGAGTATTGAGCATTTTTAACCCTTAGCTGATTCATAGAAATGTAAAATTACCGTGTCTTGCAATAAACAATGCTTTGGCACCAAGATTTTAATGTTCAAAAAGAGTAATAGGAGAAAACAAATGGTAAAATGTGTTATTTAACTTCTATAGCATTTGTCAATGTGTTTGAAAACTACATTTGAAGCACAGTGCAAACCCTTCAATGTGACTGAATTTCAACAATTCTGCAAAAATGAGTGTCGCAAAATACCCCAGAGCGTTGTAAAAGACTCATCGCCAGGTATTGCAAATCCTTGATTGCACATGTTGCTGCTAAAGGTCGCTCAACAAGTTATTAGATTTAGGGGTATTACTTTTTCACACAGGGCCCTGACGGTTTGGATTTATTTTTACTTTAATAATAAAGACCTTCACTTATAAACTGCATTTTGAGTTTACTTGTGTTATCTTTGTGTAATATTTAAATTTGTTTGATGATCTGAAACATTTAACTTTGGGAGGAAGAAGGAATAAATCAACAGCAGGTCAAGAATTGCTTTTATTTATTTGTTATTCAGTGTCAGTTGGAGTCTTTATTCTTTGGGGGCAAAAACAGTGATACCAGATTGATATTTCTATTGATACTACTTTGGGGCATGTAGAATTTTTGGATTGTTCTTTATTACAATGTTTGGGAGCAGAATGAACATGAAATAGCAATTCAGGAATTATTATTATTATTATTATTATTATTATTATTTTACACCTTTCACTGTTTGGCAAAAGAAATATGATTTATTCTTCGGGACAGTACGATTACAGCGATATCAAATTTGTATCTTTTTTTTGTTTTGCCGTTACACAATAAAAACTATTTTACAAAAAAAATTGTTTTTGAATTGCTGTATTCTGAGTCTATTGCAAAAACAAAAGAAGGCTCCTGTGCAAGAACAATAAGAACCTGTTCAGCTCAAGAGATGGCATTGCTTGGAGATGAGGCCACCATAAAGATTAAGAGGGAGGCCATTCATAGAGTTTCCGCTCATTAGCCTGTGATGTGGAAATGTCTTTCAAGATGTATGCCCACAGGCTCAAACAAGTATGTCATCGTTGGCTGGAGGGAGAGGGGGCCTTAACTTGGGACACCTTCCTCCAGGTCAACCTAAAAGAACAATTCTATGCTAAATGTCCTTCTGATATCCGGGAATGGGTATGTGAGAGGAATGTGCCTCCAGTTGCTCCTTCCTCATATTCTGGACTGCGATGAGGAGAGAAAGTAGTAGAGCACAGGTGTTATGGTTCTGTTTTGCAGTCCAAACATTTATTATTATGCACAATTCAAACTGCTGTGTTGGTAGAATTGGACTTCCTTACCTCTTAAGACCCTGAGGAGCTACACAGGTTGAACAAAATTGTAAATACACCCCTGCTACAGATGAGACGATCATCAGTTAGACATTAATGGGGTTGCCTGTAAATGTTGCAAAGATTTGTCAGAAGATAAAAAAACCCAGATGAGTCTTTAGCCACTTTATGACCTAGGATGTACTGGTACTGTATGTCCTAAGCCTTGTCCCTACCTTTGATGTGGGCTCACATGCTGAGTTTGGATCTTTCACTGCACGTTTGATCAGCCAAAATGTGTCTCTAACCAGAAAAATCAGTCTCAGAGTCTCTTACTGCAGGATTTAACCTCTAGACGACAGCCTTACGTCTACAGACGTCGGAAAAACAGGGTACTAAAGCCTAGCCGACGTCTGTAGACGTTGGCAGGAAAAAGCCCTGTAGCGCCGCCCCTGGAGCTAATACCTCTAGGGTGTCAGCGTACCGATTGTAGCTGACACCCTAGAGATCAATAATTAGCTCCTTTTGTACCCGCACCTGTAATGTGATGACCGGTAAACACCGTTTACCGATCATCACATTACAAAAGTGAAAGTGCTCTGTAAAAAATGCTTTCACTTTGATCCGACATGAAAACACATGTCGGATCAAAGTGATCCATTAACCCCTAAGGCCCCCAAGACCCCTCGAGCCCCCCCCCGGGCCCCCCACACCTCCATCCACCCCCCCCTCCCGTACCAAACAAAAATGGCGGCGGTGCGCTGCCTCCCCTGCATCTCCATGCAGCCTGACATGTCACACATGTCAGGCTGCATGGGAATGTCCTCCCCCGGTGCTCACTAGTCCCCTGCAGGGATCCCCCAGCCTCCGGGATCCCCCAGCCTCCGGGCATCCCCCGGGCACCGGGCACCGGGCACCGGGCACCCCCCGCCCCCCTCCCCTGATACCTTGTGCCCGGTGCCTTTTCCCCAGAGGCCTCGCCGCCTCTAAACTCTTTGTAGGGCCCCCCCCAGCCCCAGTAAAGCCCCCCCCTCACCACTCTTACCTACCAACGATCCTGATTCCGGTCCCGCGGTCCTCCGGTCCTGGGGGCTTCTCCTGCCGGCGGCTCCTGCTTCTGTCTCCTGCGGCGCTCGCCTCTTCTGTGCGCGCACCCTGGTGTGCGCGCACGCGTGCACCGCTGTTATCCCCTGCTGTGCGGCCCAGGGAATGACAGGTCATGAACTCAGTGAGTTCATGACCTGTCAGAATCCTCGGGTCACAAGGGGTTAAGTGTGCTTTTCATGGTGGTCTCCACATCAGATCACCATCAGTGGTGATCTATCAGGATCCTGGGATCCCATAGGGATCCTGGGATCCTGGGATCACCACTGATGGTGATCTGATGTGGAGATCACCATGAAGAGCACAGTTAACAAGGGGTTAAGTGTGCTGTTCATGGTGGTCTCCACATCAGATCACCATCAGTGGTGATCTATCAGGATCCTGGGATCCCATAGGGATCCTGGGATCCTGGGATCACCACTGATGGTGATCTGATGTGGAGACCACCATGAACAGCACACTTAACCCCTTGTTAACTGTGCTCTTCATGGTGATCTCCACATCAGATCACCATCAGTGGTGATCCCAGGATCCCTATGGGATCCCAGGATCCTGATAGATCACCACTGATGGTGATCTGATGTGGAGACCACCATGAACAGCACACTTAACCCCTTGTTAACTGTGCTCTTCATGGTGATCTCCACATCAGATCACCATCAGTGGTGATCCCAGGATCCCTATGGGATCCCAGGATCCTGATAGATCACCACTGATGTTGACCTGATGTGGAGACCGCCATGAAGAGCACAGTTAACCCCTTGTGACCCGAGGATTCTGACAGGTCATGAACTCACTGAGTTCATGACCTGTCATCCTCCTGGCAATAAACCTGCTTTTATAGCATATGGGGGATGCCCCATATGCTATAAAACTGAGAATCGTCGCGGGACCTCCCACTGGACTACGTCGGACCTTCCCACTGGACTACGTCGGACGTCAAAGAATAATAAAGATGGAGTCCAAATAGTGTTTATGTTTCTTTTCTAATAAAAATATTTTTCTCTGTCTTGTGTCTTCTTTACAAATTACTAGAGATTCCTAATGGTCCGGTCTAATATTGGCCAGACGTTATGAATCTCGGGCTTAGTGCCAGCTGCGAAAAAGCTGGCATTAACCCCTTATTACCCAGTCTGCCACCGCTACACGGCAGCTGGAAGAGCTGGATACAGCACCAGCAAATGGCGCTTCTATGAATGCGCCATTTTCTGGGGCGGCTGCGAGCTGCAATTCACAGCGGGGGGGGCCCAGAAAGCTTGGGCCTCCCTACGCTGAGGATTCCAGCCCCCAGCTGCCTAGTTGTACCTGGCTGGCCCAAAAATATGGCGAAGCCCACGCCATTTTTTTTTTAAAATTATTTCATGAAATAATTAAAAAAAAAAGGGACTTCCCTATATTTTTGGTTTCCAGCCAGGTAAAACTAGGCAGAAGGGGTTGGTGGCAGCCCGTAGCTGCCTGCTGTACCTGGCTGGACCAAAAATATGGCGAAGCCCCACGTCGTTTTTTTTTTAAAATTTAATAAAGAAATACAAAAAAAAAAATGCAGGGGAGGAGACGACCAGGACACGGTGTCTCCGTGTCTTGTGCACATGCTCTAAAAGTGAGAAATTGCGTGAAAAAAAGAAAATGTTCAATATGACATTATCAAATTCTGTGAAGTAGCTGTAGGTTCCAAATGCTCACTATACCCCTAGATATAATCCTTGAGGTGTCTAGTTTCCAAAATGGGGTGACTTGTGCGGGAACTCCAATGTGTAGGCACATAGGGGCTCCCCATATGCTGCGACATGGTGTCCGCTAACTATTGGAGCTAATTTTCCATTCAAATTGTTAGCGGACACCATGTCGCATATGGAGAGCCCCTGTGTGACTAAACACTGGAGCTCCCCCACAAGTGACCACAGTTTGGAAACTAGACCCCCAAGGAACTTATCTAGATGCATAGTGAGCACTTTCAACCCCCAGGTGCTTCACAAATTAGTCTGTAAAAAGGAAAAAAAAGAAAATTTTTGTGAAAAAAAGTACTTTTTCATTTTTACGGATCAGTTTGTGAAGCACCTGGGGGTTCAAAGTGCTCACTATGCATCTAGATATGTTCCTTGGGGTGTCTAGTTTCCAAAATGAGGTCACTTGTGGGGGAGCTCCAATGTTTAGGCACATATGGGCTCTCCATACGTGACATGGTGTCCACTATGAATTGGAATTGTAAGTGGATACCATGTCGTGTATGGCGAGCCCCTGTGTGTCTAAACATTAGCGCTCCCCCACAAGTGACCCCATTTTGGAAACTAGACCCCCCAAGGAACTTATCTAGATGCATAAAGAGCACTTTAAACCCCCAGGTGCTTCACAAATTGATCCGTAAAAATGAAAAAGTACTTTCTTTTCCACAAAAATTTTCTTTTTTCATTTTTACGGATTCATTTGTGAAGCACCTGGGGGTTCAAAGTGCTCACCACCAATCTAGATAACTTTCTTGGGGGGGTCTAATTTCCAAAATGGGGTCACTTGTGGGGGAGCTGCAATGTTTAGGCACACAGGGGCTCTCCATACGTGACATGGTGTCCGCTAACAATTGGAGCTAATTTTCCATTCAAATTGTTAGCGGACACCATGTCGCATATGGAGAGCCCCTGTGTGTCTAAACATTGGAGCTCCCCCACAAGTGACCCCATTTTGGAAACCAGACCCCCCAAGGAACTTATCTAGATGCATAGAGATCACTTTGAACCCCCATGTGCTTCACAAATTGATCCGTAAAAATGAAAAAGTACTTTCTTTTCCACAAAAATTTTCTTTTTTCATTTTTACGGATTCATTTGTGAAGCACCTGGGGGTTCAAAGTGCTCACCACCAATCTAGATAAGTTCCTTGGGAGGTCTCGTTTCCAAAATGGGGTCACTTGTGGGGGAGCTGCAATGTTTAGGCACACAGGGGCTCTCCATACGTGACATGGTGTCCGCTAACAATTGGAGCTAATTTTCCATTCAAATTGTTAGCGGACACCATGTCGCATATGGAGAGCCCCTGTGTGTCTAAACATTGGAGCTCCCCCACAAGTGACCCCATTTTGGAAACCAGACCCCCCAAGGAACTTATCTAGATGCATAGAGATCACTTTGAACCCCCATGTGCTTCACAAATTGATCCGTAAAAATGAAAAAGTACTTTCTTTTCCACAAAAATTTTCTTTTTTCATTTTTACGGATTCATTTGTGAAGCACCTGGGGGTTCAAAGTGCTCACCACCAATCTAGATAAGTTCCTTGGGAGGTCTCGTTTCCAAAATGGGGTCACTTGTGGGGGAGCTGCAATGTTTAGGCACACAGGGGCTCTCCATACGTGACATGGTGTCCGCTAACAATTGGAGCTAATTTTCCATTCAAATTGTTAGCGGACACCATGTCGCGTATGGAGAGACCTTGTGTGTCTAAACATTGGAGCTCCCCCACAAGTGACCCCATTTTGGAAACCAGACCCCCCAAGGAACTTATCTAGATGCATAGAGAGCACTTTGAACCCCCATGTGCTTCACAAATTGATCCGTAAAAATGAAAAAGTACTTTCTTTTCCACAAAAAGTTTCTTTTTTCATATTTACGGATTCATTTGTGAAGCACCTGGGGGTTCAAAGTGCTCACCACCAATCTAGATAAGTTCCTTGGGAGGTCTCGTTTCCAAAATGGGGTCACTTGTGGGGGAGCTGCAATGTTTAGGCACACAGGGGCTCTCCATACGTGACATGGTGTCCGCTAACAATTGGAGCTAATTTTCCATTCAAATTGTTAGCGGACACCATGTCGCGTATGGAGAGCCCCTGTGTGCCTAAACATTGGGGCTCCCCCACAAGTGACCCCATTTTGGAAACTAGACCCCCCAAGGAACTTATCTAGATGCATAGAGAGCACTTTGAACCCTCTGGGGCTTTACAAATTGATCTGTAAAAATGAAAAAGTACTTTTTTTTCGCAAAAATTTTCTTTTGTCCTCAATTTTTTCATTTTCACATAAGCAACAGGATAAAACGCATCCTAAAATTTGTTTGCCAATTTATCCTGAGTACACCGATACCTCATATGTGGTCATAAACCACTGTTTGGGCGCACGGTAGGGCTCAGAAGAGAAGGAGTGCCATTTCACTTTTTGAATGGTAAATTAGCTCCAAAAGTCAAATTGCGCTCCTTCCCTTCTGAGCCCTGCCGTGCGCCCAAACAGTGGTTTATGACCACATATGAGGTATCAGTGTACTCAGGAGAAATTGGCCAACAAATTTTAGGATGCATTCTATCCTGTTGCCCATGTGAAAATGAAAAAATTGAGGCTAAAAGAACATTTTTGTTGGAAAAATTAAAATGGCCATTTTTTGTTTCCACGTTGCTTTAGTTCCTGTGAAGCACCTGAAGGGTTAATAATCTTCTTGAATGTAGTTTTGAGTAGCTTGAGGGGTGTAGTTTTCGGAATGGTGTCACTTTTGGGTGTTTTCTGTCATGTACACCCCTCAAAGAGACTTCAAATGTGATGTGGTCACTAAAAAAAAGGTTATGTAAATTTTGCTGGAAAAATGAAAAATTACTGATGAACTTTGAACCCTTATAACGTCCTAACCCAAAAATTCTTTTTTTTCCAAAATTGTTGCTGATGTAAAGTAGACATGTGGGAAATGTTATTTATCAACTCTTTTGTGTCACATAAAGCTCTGGTTCAACAGAATAAAAATTACAAATTTGAAAATTGTCAAATTTTCAAAATTTTTGCCAATTATTTTATATTTTCACAAATAAACACAAAAATTATCGACCAAAATTTAATACTAACATGAAGCCCAATATGTCACGAAAAAACAATCTCAGAATCGCTAGGATCTGTTGAAGCGTTCCGGAGATATTACCTCATAAAGGGAGAGTGGTCAGAATTGCAAAAAACGGTCTGGTCATTAAGGTGGAAATTGGCTCCGTCACTAAGGGGTTAAAACACTCTGGTGGGGAGTGCATCATTTCCCTTTCCGATTAGCGGCCCTATGATGTAATCGAGGGGCGCCAATGTGTTGTCATCTAGAGGTCAGATGATAATCCCTGTGTCTGTCATGATGAACTTCCTGTGATTGCTGGTTGCACCCCTACCTTTATAGGATATCATCATTTTTACTGTACAGAGCAGTGCTAATGCATTGCTCTGTATAGCAAAAGTGATCAGATGCTTGCAGCTTCAAGTAGTGAAATCAATAAAAAATGAACATAAAGTTTTTAACAATATGAAAAAAATATATAAAAAGACAAAAGTTCAAATCACCCCCCCTTTGCTCTGTTGAAAATAAAACAATTAAAAATAAAATAAAAAATACACATACTGTATTTTTCGCTTTATAAGGTACACTGGATTATAAAATCCAGCCCAAGTATGGTGACGGAAAATAGGGAAAAAAATATTTTAATGTTAAATAGGATCCAACTTATAATGCCTGTATTTGTCTTACAAATCACATATATGTCCCTCATCCTGGTATACAAATAACCAGCATCCTAGTACATAGCCCCCCTATCCTGGTACATGGTCTCCCATCCTGGATATGGCCCCCTTATCCTGATACATGACTTCCCCCATCCTGCA
This sequence comes from Allobates femoralis, assembly GCA_033576535.1. NCBI lineage: Eukaryota > Metazoa > Chordata > Amphibia > Anura > Aromobatidae > Allobates > Allobates femoralis. The sequence continues at coordinate 145,163,334 of JARQOC010000003.1, forward strand.
TCCCTTGTGCTGGCACATACATGGCCACCTTGTGCTGACACATATATGGCCCCTTGTGCTGGCACATACATGGCCCCCTTGTGTCGACATATACATGGTCCCTTGTGCTGGCACATACATGGCCCTCCATCCTGGATATGGCTCCCTCATCACTCTATATGCTCCCCTGCTGGCGCGCACACTGCAAAATAATAAACGCTGTTACTCACCTTCCGTCACTCGTTCATGCTCCCAGGACCTGTAGAAGCGCTCACTGCGCAAAACGGCACCGTAGTCCGTGAATCCACTACCCCCTCTCTGCGTTTATGTACCTGTAACTTAAACCATTAAAGAATTCTGAACTGGCAGCTTTTTTTCTTCTCTTATGTATTATGGATCATTTGCTGCAGTCTGGATCTTAGAGCTTGCACCCCGGTCCTGTGTATAAAGCCTTCTGCTGTAGGAGTTAAGTGCAGACTGACAGTCATATGAGTACAGTGATTAGTGCTCGCTCTCTACTTTTTCTATGTGTTTGGCATTCATAAATGTCCAATCTATCAAAATATAAAATAAATAACTCCAATCAGTAAACCGCTTACCAAAAAATCAAAATGCTGGAATTATGTTTCTTTGGCCACTGCAACATTGTAATAAAATGCAATAAGAGGCACTAAAAACATCATATCTACCCAAAAATGGTAAAAGTAAAAATATCATCTTAGGGCACAAAAAATAAACTATCACAGCCCTAGATCCCGAAAAATAATAATGTTACGGTTCCCAGTAAATTGCGCCAAAAGCAATTTTTTTTTACACACTGCTGAATTTTTTTTCATTATTAAATTGAAAAAAAATTATACATGTTTGGTGTCTAAGTACCGTATATACTCGTGTATAAGCCGAGTTTTTCAGCACAAAAAATGTGCTGAAAAGTCCCCCCCTCGGCTTATACACGAGTCATATACAGGCGCACCCCCCATCAGTGGTATACAGGGCCCCCCCCCTTGCTGTCGCACACCTGTAAAGTAATAGATCATTATACTTATCCCTGTCGCTGTCGCCGCTCTACACCGCCCTCCTCCGGGTCTTGATGCTTCTTCCTGCTTGTGACCGGCGGGCGTAGGTAATGACGTCATTGCCTGTGCACCAGAGAAGGAAGCATGAAGAAGCATGAAGACCCGGAGGAGCGCGGTGCAGAGTGGCGACAGCGACAGGGATAAGTATAATGATCTATTACTTTACAGGTGTGCGGCAGCAAGGGGGGGCCCTGTATACCACTGGGGCCTGTATATACCACTGGGGCCTGTATATACCACTGGGGAGGCTGCTGTATACTACCACTGGGGAGGCCTGTATACCACTGGGGGGGCCTGTATACCACACTGCTGGGGGCTGTATACCTGTGCTGGGGCCCACCCTCGGCTTATACACGAGTCAATAGGTTTTCCCAGGTTTTGGGTGCAAAAGTAGGGGGGTCGGCTTATACACGGGTCGGCTTATACACGAGTATATACGGTACTCATACTGACCTGGAGAATCATACTATCAGGATATTTTACCATGTAGTGAACATGGTAAATTAAAAAACTTTTTTAGCAATTTGAGCACATATGGAATTTTTTTCCATTTTCAAGTACACAATGTAGTAAAATAATGGTTTTATTCAAAAGCATAACTCGTCCAACAAAAAAAAAAACAAGCCCTTATGTGGCTATATTGATGGAAGAATAAAAAAGTTACTGCTCTTGGAAGAAGGGGAGGAATCTAAAGCGCAAAATGGAAAATGGTCCTTGGGGGAGGGGTTAAAGGGCTGTACCCCAATCCATAGTGTTAGAATAATTTTAGATTGAATACTCTTCTTGCCAACCTATTTACCCAGAAGATGACAATCTCAAAAGCTATTCTGGTCAAGTCTTCATAGGGTGCAAATAAGTAATTCTGTAGTTAAAGATCTTATTATGAGTTTTAAGGAACTGAGTTGACACAGGATGCATATTACACATTTAATGCTCTGTTAACTCAGCTCTACGTGCTAGTCCTATGTCCATATTCTTCATCAGGCATGGGTACATTTTTACAGTAGTTCATAGTTTTAGAGATACTTTCATACTTTTATACAGCATGTCCCATTTTCTGTATCTCTATGCCGTGACCCTCCTCTCCACGCTTAGCTATAAAATATTTTCAATTGCGATTCCAATCTGGAAGCCTGCACTATACTCATTTATCTAATTTATAATGCATTTTTGCATGTTTGATAATCTACAGAATGTTTTATAATGGAAATCACTTATAAATATATCAACCAGGAAATAGAGCCAATGACCCATTAGTTATACTTATTTCCTAATTGCAGTGGGAAGCATCCTGCGTGTTTAAATAAATATTGTTAACTCTGACCCCTCGGTTTGCCAGAACTGATAAGACAATAGTTTGACCTATACGAGGCATGTACATTATGCGTGAGTATGAATACAGCAGGAAAACAGGAAACAATAAATCAGAAATTAGGGCACTGATTGTTATAGCTAATTACATCAGACCTCTGCTTAATTTCTCACTCTGTCATTTTAACCTGATTTTCCTTGCCAACAGACTTTCCAAATTACTCACATCAAGTATATACAAAAATTATAATGCTTTGTTACTGTGACTGATAAATGAAAGAGATGTGGACTAAGATCTATTACTAAATGACAGCGTTTGACACTCAACAGATAACTCCAAAATCTCATTAATCTGTATTTTTGTTCTAGTCTTTGTCGTCAAGCAGGTGCATTTGGTTTGACGTTATCTCATTAATAACAGCCTGTGATTGGCTGAGATTTTTTTCACCACAACATCTTACATTGGCTGATGACATGGCCTTTTGATGTTAGTACAATGATGTTGTTATGTCACATTCATTTGTCTGGGATATTTCAAGCTGGAGAATTATATGATACATTTTTTTTATTTTCTATTTGCTTTTTGACTAAAATTCTTTTTTTTCCCCCAGAATAGAATAATACATGTTAGACGGGAAATGATGAGCCTTGGAATAAGATAAAGTTATTATCAGTACCAACATCGAACCCGCACCTTTCTCAAGGTCACAAAACCAAATACAACCTTAAAAATCATTTTTGCAATACAGTTTAAATTGATAATGCCTTTAAGCTTCTACACCCACTATATATCACAGTACATAGCCGACTGAAAAATGAGTTAGCAGTCAGTTCCATTAGGGTACCTTTACACGCCGCAACTGGGGTGTGAAAACTGAGAGGCAATCCGGAGCCCCGTCACCGTCGCCATGAAATTGCTACTAAATTGCGGCGTGTATTTTCTGGAACCTGGTAGTGTTTTTGAAAATTGCGCTCGGTTGCGATTTCAGAGCACTGTATGAAAACCAGACGCAACTATGATGATGAATTTCCCTGCTTTTGGCGTGTGAATGGGTGATAGGGATGGAATCAGCGTCGCCTACTGATTTCCCGAAGGCGTGCCACAGCGTGCTGGAGACCGCGCCCAGTTAGCGATGATTGGTGGTGGCTGCTGTGTTTCCATTGGCTGTCCCTTCATAGGGCGCCATATTTGAACAGCTGTCCATTCACACTAGACAATGGCAATAGTGTCACGTATTAGCCAGCCTTCCAGCGCAGGCTGGCCAATCAGGACGCAATTGCGTTGTCCAATGAGCATATTTGGGGCACGGTGTAACGCAATTTGGCATGCGGCGCTGAATTGGTACGCCCACATTCCATCGGGGATTGCGGCGTGTGAAGCGGCAACGGGACTCTACCGGATGTTTCCTGCAGTTTCTCTGGAAACTTCCGGGGAGACACGTCCTGTTAGGTTGAGGGCGCAATTGCGGCATGTACAAGCGCTTTCGGCGTTTGGAGGCAACCATGAAAAACGTGCACGCGCACGTTAGGTTGCCTCCGATCGCCGCCAAAAGTTGTGGCGTGGAAAGGTACCCTTAGTGAGCTCATTTTGATGAACGATCAGTAGCTCAAATTTTTTAAACAATCATCTATGTCGATTCGTTACCATTTGAAAGTAGAACTTTGATATCATAAATCAAGTTAGAAGAGGGATAGTTTACAAATCATGTAGACACTGTAAAAAGAGGTCGTCTAAAGCTTATAGTGAATTTCATATGATATGCCAGACTATTTCATATTATAACCTCTTTTTTAATATAAATGTGTCCGCTACATGGCAAATGGAAGAAGATGCTCTGATCAGTTGAGACAAAAGTAGAAATTTTTTGGCTAATTACAAAATGCGATGAGTGGTGACAAACTAACTCTGCACGTCACTATAAAAAAAACACCATTCCCATCAACAAATATGGTGGGGCAGCTTCATGCCATTAGGATGATTTTCTTCAATATTTTTTATTTTCAAGTTTTTTAGACATAAACAACAACATAATACAAAGTCAAAAACACAAATACTATTAACGACAATAATAGAAAAAAAAAAAAAAAAAAAAGGGGGGGGAGGATCCTACCCTCAAAATTGCACCAACCTGGTGCAATACCATAATATGTAAAGACAAAAAAAAAAAAAAGGAAAACTTATTTTACATCAAAATTAAATAATTCAAGTCAATTCAGCTTCATAACAGTAACATAATCCGTTACCTATACTATTTAGGCTATATAGTATTTACTTTCTACCCAAGGCTTCCATAACATGGTTACCTTTTTTTTCCTAGAATTTGATTGAACCAACATTTGTTCGTATTTGTAGTGTACTGTATATTTACTCTTTCTATTACCTCTTTTATGTTTGGGGGAGGAACTTCTTTCCATTTCGATGCCAAAATAAGACGGGTTGCAATCAATATGTGCGATACTAACCTTCTTACTTGACTAGGAATATTTTCCAAACCGATATGGAGGATCGCCATGAGAGGATTGATTAGTACCGTAACTCCCGTCATTTCCAAGATCACCTGCGATATAACTACCCAAAGAGCAGTAAGGGCCGGACATGAAAACCAAACATGTTTCAGGGATCCTACCTGTCCGCAACCTCGCCAACATATCTGTGAAAAATGCGGACTGAACTTTGCGATTCTGTTTGGGCAAAGTTACCGACTCAATTGCGTTTTCTTCAATTGTTCCACATGGTTTATACATGAAGACACTCTTTTAATCTCCTTTATACTATTCCCCCAGGCTTCTAAATCTATTGGCACTTCCAACTCCTGTTCCCATTTCTCCATATAAGGGGCTTTCACCCTTTCAGCTGGGATTGTTAAAGACTTATAAAACATTGAAATTCCCCTTATATTTGGGTTCGAGGAAAAAAAACATTTATTTATCCGTCACTAGCCAGCATCCAGACATCCTGATTGTGAGATATTATCAAATAAATGTCTAATTTGTAGGTATTGATAGAAATATCTGCGTATTCCACTATATTTATTAACCAATTGATCAAACGAGAGGAACCCTGTATTCCCTTCCATATCTCCCAATGTTTGAATTCCCGCATTCCACCACATTTGAAGATTTAATTACGGGATATGGGGCTCAATAGAGTATACCTATATTGATGCACGTAGGATCCTAATAAAGGACGGAACCATAGTCCTCCATAACCTCATTGCCGCCCGCATTGTTGGCAATAGGGAGGCGAAAGCGCTTACCTGAATTACCTCTGATTCCAATGCTAATCTAGGATGATTTTCTTCATATGGGACAGGGAAGTTGTCAGAGTTGATGGGAAGACAGAAGGAGTCCAATCCTGGAGGAAAACCTGTTACAGGCTTATAAAGTGTGGAGACAGGAGCATAGGTTCATCTTCCAGCTGAAAAATGACCCTAAACATATTGCCAGAGCTACAATGGATTGGTTTAGACTAAAGCATATTCATATGTTTAAATGAACCAGTCAAAGTCCAGACTTAAATCCCATTGAAAATCTGTGACAATACTTGAAAATTGCTATTCACAGATACTCCACCCAATTTTACTGAGCTAGAGCTAGTTTACAATGAAGAACGGGCAAAAAATTCGACCTCTACATGTGCAAAGCTGGTAGAGACATATCTCAAAAGGCTTGCAGCAGTAATTACTGACAAAAATTGTCCTACAAAGTAGTGGCTTAAATCCGACGGGGTTATGCGACTGAGCAGGATGAGACACCAGGTCGATAAACTATCCAACAAGTTTTGTTGAGGCAGGGAGCATAGAACATTAAATATGTCTATTGTTCTTTTAGAGACCACAATCGGTCCACACAAACGAAACAGATCCGGGGGCACCACCTGGCAATCCGACGCCAGGGAAATATAGAAATAGTCCTTGGAAGAGTTCAATGGATCCAGCAGATGAGGGACACAACACAATCGTGTCAGCTTCTATCAATCCACAAAGGACATGAGGGTCTGACTTCAGCCACAGACCCTTTCATCATTGGAAGCCACCACACAACTGACTAGGCCAAAACATGAGTCTATTGTTCTGTGTCCTGGGATCAGTTTATGGATGAGGGAGGGTTCACACCTACTTTTGGACATGTGGCTACATGGAGAATATTTAACTATAGGAGTCAGCTCTTGCTGAAAAGAACTAAGACACAATTCCCCAGTAGAAGTACCAAAGCAAACACTAAAGCAGTTACATAACATTACATTGCATAGAGTACATGAATACAGGCCGGGGGAGGGACACATTGTTACAACCACTTCCCCTCTCAATTTGCGTACAGACTAGTGACCTCTACAGGTCACTTGTCAAGAACACGTAGACATGGTGGGACTTACACTCGGCAACATGCAGCCACAAATTGGCATTGTAGCTCTCTCATATCATTGCCTAGGAACAACATCCCCCAACCACAAATCGTGTGACGCCAAAGCTAAAGTTGAGATCTACAGTTGTTTTGGAAATAGTCCTTCATTTGTCACCAGCCAATTCAATTAGAATCCCTGGCCCTTTCTGGATCGCCTCAGGCTGAACCACTCGGGGTTCAGCCAGCGTGAGATATGCCCCCAAGTCACAAAATCCAATAAGTCTCTGTCCATCCAGCACAACCTCCTGCAAGTGCCTACCCCAATGAGTGAACGTTGTCGTAGCTGCGGGCCGCATCCCTTAAACCCGTAGTGGTTAAACATGGATGGCTGAGTCACAGGGAAGTCCTCACATAGTGGTGACACATCATCCTTCATTGTAAGCTATTTTGCGCATGGCCACCCTTAGTTTTGCTTTAATTATTGTATTGTACTTTTTACATTGATTCTATGCTTATTGTATTTTATCTAATTATTGTACTGTATTTTTAACATTGTTTCTCTGCTTTATTTACTGTACTTTTTACATCGATTCTCTGGTTAGAGTGGTTGGATTTTTACCTTGGTTCTCTACTTTAATTACTTACTGTATTGTATATTTGTCATTGTTACCTTTGACCATTTGTATATCACTGTACTGTAAAGCATTGCGGAATGTGTTTGCGCTATATAAATAAAGATTTATTAGTATTATTATTACTTGGCTTTAAATAATTAACAATCTGATTTGGTTCGGGATCATTCCTCATTGGACCAGCAGGGCAGGTGGCTTGCAGATACCCAGGTTTCCCACATCAATAACATATGCGATGTATCTCCCTCCTTCCAATGTGCACTCTTGGGCAGGGGGTAAGGGAACCTGGAGGCCAGCACACACTTCAAGGTGCTGGAGGTGGTTGTTGGACTTGAGGATGACTCCTCCACTGTAAAGCTGGGCATGTGGCCTGCAGATGTCCAGGATTCCCACAACCATAACACCTGCGCTCTGCTACTTTCTCTCCTCATCGCAATCCAGAATATGAGGAAGGAGCAACTGGAGGCACATTCACACAGGTATCAGCATGAGATGGTGACTTAGGACAATAGGGACAGGAGGACAAAGGATCACCGGTGTTGGGAAGCTGGTAGGCCTCCATCCATCTTCCAACAGATACCTCCACTGAGGCTTGATGGTGAGAACCTCATTAGCTAGAGCAGCAGCTTGTTCCACTGTTGCTGGTTTCCTCTCACGTACCCATTCCCGGATATCAGAAGGACATTTAGGATAGAATTGTTCTTTTAGGATGACCTGGAGGAAGGTGTGCCAAGTTAAGGCCCCCTCTCCCTCCAGCCAGCGATGACATACTTGTTTGAGCCTGTGGACATACATCTTGAAAGACACTTCATCATCTCAGGCTAATGAGCAGATCTGAGCCTTGTAAGTGTCTGGAGTTACAGCATAATATTCCAAGATGGTTTCTTTAATGTTCCCATAATCGCAGTTCCACCAAGGGTCCAAAGCTCTATAGGCTTTAGCATCTCCACCCTCTAAGAACCCCACTATATATCTGATTCGCTCCCATTAGTCCACATTGATGTTCGAAGTCCAGTAAGAAGCCCTCAATGTCGCCTGCAGCCTCATTAAATGGGTTAAAGTCCTTGTGGACACTCTGGGGGATTCCCTCATGGTGGATGTTGTGGTTACAGTCTCTCTGGAGCTTCTAGCTGCTTCCACATGGAGCTGACTTTCCAGCAATGCCCTCTTTTGAACTCTACGAATGGCCTCCCTCTTACTTTTTATGGTGGCCTCATCTCCAAGCAATGCCATCTCTTGAGCTCTGTGAATGGCCTCCATCTTATATTCTATGGTGACCTCATCTCCAAGAAATGACACCTCCTCCTCATACCACACAACCCACTGACTTTTTGGGGTATTTACCTCCAGCTTTGCTGTGGTAATCCTTCTTTCCCCCCTTTGCTGTGGGAATCCTTCTTCAGTGCCAGGAAAGCTCCTTCCAAAGCCTCAATTAGTTGCTCCTTGGAGAGTCCTTTGTAGCGGATCCCTAATTCATGGGCCTTTGTTTGTAGTCTCAACACAGTCCAGTTCCTGTATCCTGAGGTTCTGGTTCCAAATGTTGATGAGCCACTGTCTTCCATTCCTTCTGCTCTGATCCTACAGCTGCCAACCAGTTTGTGACGGGGTGTGCTACAGAGCAGGAAAGGACACCAAGCCGATGAGCAATGTAACAAATTTAATTGAGGTAGGAAGCATAGATCATCAAATATAAATATTGTTCTTTAGAGTCAACACAAAGGGAACAGATCTGAGGGTGCCATCCGGCAATCTGACGCCAGGGAAAATATAGAAATAGTCCTTGGAAGAGTTCAATGGATCCAGAAGATGAGGGACACAACACAATCCCACGTGGCAGCTTCTATCAATCCACATAGGGCACGAGGCTCTGACTTCAGCTGCAGATCCTTTCAGCGTCGGAAGCCACCACACAACTGACTAGGCCAAAACATGAGTCTATTGTTCAGTGTCCTAAGTATCAGCCCATGGATAAGGGAGGGTTCACAACTACTTTTGAACATGTGGCTACATGGAGAAGATTTTAGAAACCCAGACTCCCTTCTGTCTTACAGGTTGACTACTGGTGTCAGCTTCTGCTGAGAAGAACAAAGACAGAATCCCCCACTAGAAGTAGCGCAGCAAACACTAAAGCAGTTTACATAACATTAGGTTGTATATAGTACATGAATACAGGCCGGGGGAGGGACACATTGTTACATTAGAATTTTCAGATTCATATTTTTAAAATATGTAGAAAACCTGGTATGATTTCCTTTACACTTCACAAGTACTTGACACTTAGTATTGGTCTAGTCATGGCCAAAAAAGTTGGCAATTTTACCAAAAATGAAGTTTTTGTCCAGAGAATTATTTCAATGACACATGTTTTGTTATACACTTGCTCATTTCCTTTGTGCATATTGGAATAACACAAAAAAAAACAGAAGGAAAAATGGCAAATTGGACATAGCTTCACACAAAACCCTTCAAAATTGGCTGGACAAAATTGTTGGCATCCTCAAAATATTTGGTTTCACATACTATGGAATAAATATCTGCAATCAATCGTTTCCTATAACTATCAACAAGCTTCTTACACCCTCAACTATAATTTTGCAAACTGCTCCAGGTCTCTCATATTTAAAGGTGCCTTCTCCTAACAGTAAGATCTCTCCACAGGTAGTCAATGAGATTTAGATCCAGACTCATTGCTGCCACGTCAGAACTCTCCTGCATTTTGTTTCTATTTCTGGGTACTTATTAAAGTATTCTTGGGGTCATTGTCCTGCTGGAAGACCAATGACCTAGGATATAAACCCAGCTTCCTGACACTGGGCACTACATTGCAACCCAAAAACGCTTTGGTAATCTTCAGATTTTACAATGCCTTGCAAACAGTCAAGGCAGCCAGTGCTACAGGCAGCAAAATAACTACTGAACAGTCTTGAACCTCCACCATATTTGTTTGTAGGTACTGTGTTCTTTTATTTTCAAGCTTCATTCCATTTTTAGTAAACAGTAGAATGATGTGCTGTACCAAAATCTTTACCTTGCTCTCCACTTGAGGAAGACGCCCTGAGCGTCGAAACATGTTGTGGGAGAGGACCTAGTGTGATTTGAACAATAAACTTACAGGTAAAATACTTGTTGAAGTGTAGCTGTCTTCATATCCCAGCGCTCACCCAAACATCATTTTATTCCATTGCCTGCATATCCATCTCCCTATGGGGAGAGCGGTGGAGCAGCTCCGGAGGAGAAGACAACCCTAACAGAGGAGAGGAAAACACGTGAGGGATCACGTGCAATTGCACAGGCGGACACCGAGGAAAAAGGGAAAGAATTCCACACCGCATAGAGAGAGACCCCGTGCACTCACTACGTGAGCCCCCCTGTTGTGCGGACAGCACAACAGGAAAAGGTGAGTGTAACGGTGACTTAACAGAGGGTGGATATAAAACATAAAGCAGCGTGGCACAACCAATTTCTACATCTCATTACTAGGATATAAACCCAGCTTCCTGACACTGGGCACTACATTGCAACCCAAAAACGCTTTGGTAATCTTCAGATTTTACAATGCCTTGCAAACAGTCAAGGCAGCCAGTGCTACAGGCAGCAAAATAACTACTGAACAGTCTTGAACCTCCACCATATTTGTTTGTAGGTACTGTGTTCTTTTATTTTCAAGCTTCATTCCATTTTTAGTAAACAGTAGAATGATGTGCTGTACCAAAATCTTTACCTTGCTCTCAACTGTGGACAACACTCTTTCCCAGAAGGATTTAGACTTACATACATTTTGGCAAACAGCAGTCTAGCTTTTTATGTCTGTGTTTAAGCAGTAGGGTCCTCCTGGCTATTATGCCATAGCATTTCATTTAAATTAAATGTTGATGGACAATTTGCGCTGTACCCTGAGCCTGTAGAACAGATTGATTTCCTATAGAACTTGATTAGGGCTGCTTAGCCACCATCTACACTATCCTGCATAGCAATCATTCACAGTTTTTTTCCATCGTCCACATCCAGGGAGATTAGCTACAGTGCCATGTCTGGTAAACATCTTGATTATGTTGTGCCCTAAGGACAAATGAGCATCAAGATCTCTCAAGATGGACTTTAAAAATTTAGATATTAGATATTTTTCAACAATTTTGGTTGGAGTTGCTTATCTACTATCTGGACCATCCGAGTCATCCTGCAATGCAAACTTTCATCAATTTTTCCCTGCCATCCATGTCCAGGGAGATTAGCTGCAGTGCTATGAGTTGTAACCTTCTGGATTATGTTGCATTCCATGGACGTGCGTCTTATAGTCTGTAAGTACCTGGATGTGGCCTGGAGGGGGTGGAGGTGTAGGAACAGTTTACAGGAGGCAGGATCTGGCCCTGAGACTGAAACTGTGTCTGCTGTTTAGGAAAATGAAGATTCACTGCTCCTCATGCCCATAATCCTGCCCAAACTCAGCACTGAAGTGGGTGCCAAAAGGTCAGTGGGAGCAGTGAATAGAAATTATTTTTAATAGCGGCCACATGTGATAACCCAGCAGCCGGCTGACTGCAGCTCAGGTCAGGTGATTAACTGGGCTATTTGGGCAGCTATACTTTTTCTCTGAAACCAATGGAGAGTTTTCTTGGCTGTGTTTTAGGGGTCATTGTCTTGCTCAGTTCATCTTCTTTTTCTTTCAATTATATGAAGTTTGCCAATGCTGTATGCTTAAAAGCAGCCCCATACCATGATGTTACTAACTTCAGACTTCGCTTAGTATTGTGTTTTTGAGGTAATATGCAGTCATTTTTGACCTCCAAACATGGTGTGTTTTATAGCATCTACTTTGGTTTAATTTGACCAGACTATATTTTCCCAGTATTTCATAGGTTTGTCTAAATGGTGTTGACCAAACAGCTCATAAAGAGGGTATCCACTGAACCTGGGAATGTGATGTACAGTAACCTCACTGACATCACCACTTGTCACTCTCCCTCTACAACAATGGCAGACAGACCCCATGTTGTTCAAGACAGTTAACGCCTCCCTTCTCCAGCTTGCTCAGCCAATTCATGCTGTCCTCTGCTACTGCCCCTCTTCTCCCAGGTTGCTAGAGCAGTGCAGCTAAGGAGGAATTAATGTCTATTAATGAAGGACACTATTTATTCATATCTGCCTCAGTTTCTGTACACCATTCTCCCCCTACATGGGGTTACACTTATATTTCAATTTGAGAAATAAAATAAAAAAACTATTAAATAAAAGAAAAACAATAGAATATAAAGTTTGAGCAACTGTTTGACTAGTTACATTTAAAAACTGTATTTATGGTCAGCCATTTTTTGTTAATGGTGATAGAATTTTGAATAAAAAATACCCCCCAACATGTTCGCCAATTTCAAAATTTTGATTTGGATTTGGAAACCCGAGCAATTTCTAAAAAAGTCGGAGAACGCGGACTTGTTCGGTGAGTGATTGGATTAAAAAATGCATTACTGCGTTTAAGTGATTCTTTCCTCCTACCTTCTGAGAGTGTAGGATAGTGGGTGGGACGGGTTTGATAAAAGGAGGGAGAGTGGAGGGGTCAGAGTAGCGTTGGACTCCATTATTTTCCCGGCATTTACTGTGTGAATGTTTCTGGTCTGGATTCAGAAGTTGAAGACACAAGGGCATATTACACAATTAGATAGCTAGCTACTCCATCGCTTTTTACTTTGAATTGGAGGGTGAGAGTGTCCATCTGGACATAGGCATTTTGTGCTGCAATCAAGTGTGATTCCTAAACCTATGTGCATTTCCAAAGCAGCGTTTTTTGCATTCAGGAAAGGATTTCCAAATCTTTCAGTTTCCCCCTAACAAGGCAATTTTTTTGCCTATAACCTGTGATTCTCAGATCTTTTAGTTTCCCCTAAAAAGGCTCTGTTTAGCCTCTAACCCGTGAATCTCAAATCCTTCACCATGTGCTAGTCTGGACAAATTACAAGCGGAAAACACCGTCCGCCGCATTAACCACATCTGCTGCTTCTTCCTCCTCTGTCAGTGTGGTAAGTGTTATCTGAGAGGTGTCCAACCGCAGGAACTTCACTTGTTTGCCTGCTACAGTTGGGGCGACTGACAGCCCCTCAGCTGTTATGGAAGTGGACACATGTGTTGGTTTGGACCAATCCCAGACACCGAGCACGCCACTTGTTTGTCAACCCACCATAACATCTCGGCCTGCACTTTCTTCACAGTAGCAGTTTGTTGGGTGCACTCCACTCTAGCCTGTCTCATCACATCAACCAGCCCTCAGTCCCACTATCTCCCATTTGTTGGCCACAGAAATGCTGCCCTTCCACATGGTGCATACAGACGGTTCCTGAAAGATGATGTCCTTCCCCCCCCCCAGTATCAGTTGCCTAGTTCTCACTAATTCTTGAAGCAAGCTGTGCCTGCACTACATCAGCATGTCACAGTCAACATCACCCATTGAGAAATTCTGTGTGTGACGGTGTGCACATCACCACTGACACCTGGGTGAGCAAACATGACCAGGAGTGTTATATCTCGCTCACTGGCCACTGGGTGACTCTAGTGACTGCGGGGCCAGGTGGGGAAGGGGCTACTCCTCAAGTCTTCACATCCCCAAGACTCTTGGGCCAAACGTCTACCCCTTCATCCACTGCTTCTACGTCGTCCACTTTCTCTAGGGCCTCTGGCTGCTCCCTTAATGTTGTAGTACTTCAGACAGAATCCACCACACCTCCGTACTGCTCTGCCAGGACGCTCTGCCATCAGCCATTAAATTAAATTAGAATGCTTTGGAGATAACAATTGTCACTTCAGTGAGGAAGTGGATGAACTCTAGTGACACCTAATAAAAGAAGCAGTCCTAAAAGTCATAATCGACTCTTTAACAAACCATTTAATATGAGTTAGGATTTTTGCCAGATCAGAACCCCAAACTGCATTTCAGGGTGATTGCCCCTCATCAGTGTAGTGTGTGGGATTCTGATCTGGCTGTATGAGAGGCTAAGATGAGGTCAGTCACACAGCTGAAGAGTTGTGGACAGTTATGCAGACTTAGTTTAAGCAATGGCCATCTCCGCTAAACTTGGAGCCAAGGAAGGCTGTGTGCAATAACAGTGCAAACCTGGTGGTGGCCCTATGTTGAGGCAAACTTACACACATGCGTTGCATGGCTCACATCCGCAACCTGGTTGTCCAGCAATACCTATGCCACTATCATGGCCTGGATGAGATGCTGCACAAGGTACTATCACTGCGTGCTCTCTTCTGCCATTCTCACGCTGCAGCTCATCTACTAGCATTGCTCCAGAGGTCTTTCAGACAACCAGTTAACCATTTGATAAGTGATATGACGACACGGTGGAATTCCACTTTGCACATGTTCCAGCGACTGTGGTAGCAGCGACTAGCCCTGGAGCAGTATGTAATGGCGCATATAGTGAGTCAAAGAAAGCCATATGTGATTCAAATAATGCTTCCGAAGTGGGTACAGATCAAGAACCTCTGTACCCTTCTGCACAGTTTTGAAATTGCTATTAAGATGGTTAGCGCTGATGATGCTGTCATCAGCATTACTATTTCAGTCATCTACATGCTGAAGCAAAATTGGAAAAGTCTGTGGGGTGAAATTGTAGTACTACAGGAAGAGGATGAGAAAGAAGAGGAGGATATGGAATGAATATCAAGACTTCGAAGGTCCGGACTCTTGTCACACAGCCGGATGGCATGGGAGGATGGAATAGAGCTATAGAGAGGAGCTCCTGGTACCAGACAAATGATGGTGAAGGTGCAGGAGTTGAGGAACAAATGTAGGTGTGGTAGGCCCCCTAGCACTGCTCCTCTCAGCTCACCTTCCCTGGCTCTGCATCCTATGCTGCTCTGCCAGTCGGGCATCCGGCGTCCAGGAGTGCTGTGTCTCGGAGCCATCGCTGGGTCCCCTTCCTGTCTGCCGGTCACTGGGTTCTCACACCAGCACACTACAATGGACGGTGTAATGAGCGGTACACTGTGTATGGCCACGCTCCTACCCTGTGATTTTAGGGACCAGCACAGCTCAGCCTGACACTCCCCTTGGCCAATAGATGTCCGTCCTCCGGTATATCAGGCCGCCTCCACTGCTGGGAGGTGCCTGATTATTGTGTTAGTAAGCTTCTGCTTCTCTGGCTGTTAGTCAGGCCTTCCTCGTGCTCTCCTCCGGTGGAACCCATTCCAGCTCTTATAGCCCCATGCTCTAGTGCGTCAGATCCTTCAAAGCCTTACCGTAGTATAGGCTAACTCTACAAGCCGCCCCCATGGTACTAGCAGATATGGTATTTATACCCCCTAGGCTTGCCCCTGACAATCCCTGTATTGGGGTTAGATAAACAAGGACCTGCTCACCCAGGGGAGTTTGGTACCGTGGCCCAGTGGGTCCACTCTAGGGCACCTCTCCCCAGAAGCATGACAGAATAATCAGGCCATGGACCCCGCTGGTACCCTGTTCTCGGTGCAAATAGAGCTGGCTTATTTTCGGGAGAATCAGAACCGTATAATGGCTTTCCTTCAGTCCATGGATACCCGGTTAGCCTATCTCCAGACCTCCGACCTAGTGTCCGCCACTCAGCTAACGAGTCTACAGCAGGAGCTGTCCATGCAACGAGACATGCAGTCTCGCATGTCTGGTCTCCCTGCAGTCTGCAACAACAGCCTCGGCTCAGGCCGCATCCTATGACCGGTCCACGGGAGATGTCCCAAATCCTCTGCCTCGCCGTGGAAAACCGCCTAGATACAGCGCGATCGGGCCTTTGTGGTGTCCCACCTGGAGGGCGAGGCCCTGGAATGGATTAACCCTCTATGGGAGCGTGATGACCCTGCGGTCTCTCACTTGTTGACCTTTCTGGAGGCGTTTTGTAAGGTCTTCCACATCTATTACAGAGTCCCCCTTCAACCTCCGTCAAGGGACCCTCACTGTTGGGCAATACGCCATTGGCTTCCGCACCCTCTCCCCCAAGTTGGGTTGGAATAACGAGACGCTGACTGGAGCTTTCTGGCGTGGCAGGATAAGGGACGAACTCATGGGTCGGGATACCCCAGCTGAGCTGGAAGACCTGATCTCACTAGCCACTCGCATCGATTTGCGTTTCCAGGAACGCTCCCGTGAATTCGCTAGGGAGAGGAGATCCGTCCGGTCGCTTTCCTCTGAATGCAGACCGCCCAGTCCACGGGTCATGACGTCTGCCACTGCCCGTGTTTCCGAACCTATGCAGGTGGATCAGGTCAGGATGGTGGAACAACGCCGAGAAGAAAGGCTGGCTCACGTCCTATGCCTGTACTGCGGAGACGCATCCCATCAGCACCGGTATTGTCCTGAAAGACCGGGAAACTCCTCCACCTAGGTCAAGTAAGAGAGGCCATTCTAGGCGAGAGCGATGCCTCTCAACCCCTCACCCTGCCCTTGCAGGTGATACATCCGCAGAGACGCTTCTCCAAGCTAGCCTACGTGGATTCTGGGGCAGCAGGAAACTTCATTTGGCAAGAAGCGGGTAACTCGGCTTGGAATTCCAGTAATACCTCTGTTGACTCCCCACTTAATTACGTTGGTGAATGGCAGACCATTGTAAAAGATCGTCACCAAGGTGACAGAGGAGGTCAGGACTATACACCTTGAAAGGATTGCCTTCTACATTTTGCCCCGTCTCTCCCACACCCTACTCTTCGGGCTTCCCTGGCTCTAGGCTTATGAACCTGTCCTGGACTGGTGCTCTGGGGACATGCTGTGGTGTGGTCCTCTCTGCCAAGAGAGATGCCTTCAGACTGTTCTGCCACCTTGTTCCCTGCAACTGGCTTCTGTACTTCCTCGTTTACCGGCTGCCTATTGGCAGTACGCCGACGTCTTCAACAAGACAGAGGCAGAGGTCCTCCCAAATCATCAGCCGTATGATTGCCCTATTGACCTGGTTCAATTTTTTGCCCTTTCTCGGATATATCATCATCATCTCTGATTCTGGACTACGGATGGACCCTGAGAATCTCTCCGCCATTCAGAAGTGGCCCCGTCCTGTGGGGACTAAGGCTATTCAATGGTTCCTTGGCTTTACAAATTATTACAGGCAGTTCATTCCCCATTCTTCTTCCTTGATCAAACTCATCACTACTCTCATCTGTAAGGAGAGATCCAGGTAGCCACGGGAGAACATTGATCCACCCCATATTCTGGAGAGGTTATTTGTGTGCCTTTGGCGGAGGGGGCGTGAGGGAGAGGGTACCGTTAGGTCTATTGGCACAACTCCTCAGCTCACCTTCCCTGGCTCTGCATCCTCTGCTGCTCTGCTGGTTGGGCATTCGGCATCCAGGCATGTTGTGTCTGGGAACCATCGCCGGGTCCCCTTCCTGTCTACCGGTCACCAGGTTCACACACCAGCACACTACAATGGACGGTGTAATGAGGGGGGCACTGGGCACGGCCGTGCTGCTTCCATGTGAATCTAGGGGCCGGCACAGATCAGCCTGACACTCCCCTTGACCAATAGCTGTCAGTCCTCTGGTATATCAGGCCGCCTCCACTCCTGGGAGGTGCCTGATTAATGTGTTAGTAAGCTTCTGCTTCTCTGGCTGTTAGTCAGGCCCTCCTCGTGCACTCCTCTGGTGGAACCTGTTCCAGCTCTTCTAGCCCCGTGCTCTAGGGTGCCACCCCCCGGAAGCGTGACAAGGAGGACAAGGATAAAGAGGTTATTGGCATAGAACAGTCAGGAGACGAGGAAGAAATGATTCCTATTTCTGTTGTCCAAAGTTGGCAGGAGAGGATGGAGGAAGGGAGCTCGAAATTTGCACCGACACCAACACAACACGGATTTTCCCTCGTGGATACATTAGACACATGAGCATTTTCTTGCTTCACTATCTGCAACATAATGTCCGTATCATTAGAATTTGAATTAGCGACAACTACTGGGTTACCACACTTTTGGATCTACGGTACAAGAGTAAATTTAGTCAGACAGGGACATATGCATGCTGGAGATTTAAAAAACCTAGTAGACAAGTTTAGGACTGGTTTTCCCCAACCCATTAGTGAGGGACACAGTACACATCACAGATCTACACTTAGAACCCTAGTTACAAGCATGGAAATGAAAGCCGGGCACTGACCTGTTAACAGCGTTACTTGTATTCTCCTGTAGCGTTGGTGTGCTGTGGAATATCCTGTTGCTCAGCCAGAGTTCAAGACATTAAATCCAAAAAGAAAGATGGCGGCACTCAGCATTCCAATTTTGCAGCTGTTTAACCCTAATGCAAAAATTACAGCAGCAGGTGCATGATACGGGGAGGGAGGTGCTAGGACCGATGGTGACCACTTCGCGGGATGTCCCGCTTCTATGGGTCCGGTGTACCAACCCTAGTTACATCAAGCTGTCAGCATAGAAATATTAGCAGCAGCAATGTAACTGTCAGAAGCAATTTTTTGGAGTCCTTTAACCAATTTTTTTAAACCAGCCCAATCACCAAAAGAGCTGAGTACAAGTCTAACACATAGTGAACAACTGAAGAATATAGTGCAGGAGTGTCTATAGCTCAATATCAATGCCATCAAGGTGGTTTGGACCCTTTTGCATTTTGAGCTTCAAAAATGGAGGAGTGGCCTGAGCTCGTTACTCACTCCTTGGAGGTATAGTTGCGCCTGCAGCCAGCGTTCTCTCAGAACACGTCTTCAGTGCTGCTGGTGGTGTTCTGACGGAGAAGCGCATCCTCCTGGAAGTGTAGACCGCCAAAATTTCATCAAGATGTACAAGTCATGGATCTCCAAGGCTTGAAAACTGGAAAAATGGCCTGAGCTCGCCACTCATGCCTTGGAGATTTTGTCGTGCCCCGCAGCCAGCATTCTCTCTGAACATGTCTTCAGCCCTGCTGGTAATGTGCTGATGGATAAGCGCACGCGGCTGTCCAGTGACAGTGTAGACAGACTAATGTTTATCAAGATGAACAAGTTATGGATCTGCAAGGACTTCCACAACTGTGTCAGCCTGGGGAGACTAAATGCTTGTGTACTTTCAATGTGCTGTATTAAAGTCCCCATTTCAATATTTGATCTCTGGGGCAATTGATGCCACTTAAGTAGTGTCTGTGCCTAATTTTTTTTAAAAATGTACACTGTTGTTGGGATCTCCTTGCTGTTTGTTGCTTGACTTGAGTAGGGCCCTCTGACCTGAATACATATCACTAATCCAAACAGGAGTGGTGCCTCTGGTCCGCGCTGCTGCCCGAAATGATGCAAAAGAAGACGATGCTTGTATTGTACTGCTCCTTTATTTGACCGAGAGGTCGAATAAAGGAGCAGTACTATACAAGCACCGTCTTCTTTTGCATCATTTCGGGCAGCAGCGCGGACCAGAGGCACCACTCCTGTTTGGATTTCTGGATCTTTTCCCACGGTACACGTGGCGGTGTGAGTCCAGCAGCAGCTACATCTCAGGCGTACCAGTTGTGGGTGATCATAACCTGACCAGGTGAGCAAGCAAACTGTTGGGGCCACCTCTACCTGTCATAAGTGATAGGGCACAATCTGCGCCTCTTTGTCTCCTTTATATATATTTCAATACCTATCACTGAAAACTCCTGCCCCTGTTTCTGAATATTCAACCTTTTTGTCCATCGAAGCAATGATTAACAAATTTACTGTATTCACCCTTGCTGTGTGTGGCAGGGCATAACATTGATAGGAGCTTTGAGTTTATCCGGCCTACTAGGCCTAAACAGGTCACTGACCTACCTGACTAGTTTTTTCAGTAAAACTCCACGAAACTGATAATTGTCCCACCTGTGTGTAGTGGGGCATAACATTGATGGGAGTGCTTGCATGAGCTTTAAATTTTTCTGGCCCATTAGGCCTAAGCAAGTCACTGACCTACCTGACTAGTTTTTTCAGTAATATTCCAAGAAACTGACAGTTGTTCCACCTGTGTGTGGCGGGACATAACATTGATGGGAGCGCTTGCATGAGCTTTGAGTTTATCCAGCCCAGTAGGCCTAAACAGGACACTGACCTACCTCTCTATTATTTCCTGTAATACTTCACAAAAATAGTTGTCCCACTTGTGTGTGGCGGGGCATAACATTGATGGGAGCGCTTGCATGAGCTCTGAGTTTATCCAGCCCAGTAGGCCTAAACAGGTCACTGACTTACCTCTCTAGTTTTTCCTGTTATACTCCACAAAACGTATAGTTGCTGAGCAATGTTTAACCTTTAAATGCTAGGCCAGGTCCTGTTCCAAACCATGTGCCATGCAGGCAGGCTGGGCCATTCAGCAATTTTTGGTCTGGGACAATTGATGCCATTTTGCTGTGGTCTGACCTTTTGGGAAGAGTGAGGACTCTTGTTGGGGTCCCCTTGCTGTGTGTTACATGATTTGAGAAGGGTGTGACATGCCTATACCTGTGTCTCATCCTCCTTTTACTACTCCACCTCTTTTTACTCAATGTAGTAATCTACTGCCACTTTTCCCCTGTAACTCATCCATTTGTTAATTCAAAGTCAGTTTCCCTTACCTCTGAAAGTTTAGGTGAATGTTAACCACCTTCTATTTTAAAGTGCTTTGGAAGACCGTGTCTCGTGCATCTATGTTACATCATGAGACTATTTGTACTGTGGGTAGATTATTGTCACTTTTCCTGGTGTTTATTGTCTATTCTGAGTAGTTTGGCAGCTTTTGGACACTTTTGAAGGTGTTTTCCACGTCTTTGCTGTAGCCTTCCATTGATTCCAATGGGGTTTGATGGTGTTCGACAAACATTCGATGAACAATTTGTCGAACACATCCCAATTCATTGAATCAAATTCGAACACTTAGGTGGTGGCTCATCACTATTTACCATTTTCCAATTTTTATTGTGGGTCAATTCTTGCCACTTTGGTGGTATCTGGCCCTAATTTATTGAAATGTAGAAACTCTTTTTTGAGTCTCCTTGTCTGCTTCCTGAATTTATCAGGGCTCTCTTATCATCATGCTTATACCTAAAGCTTGAAATATTGGGCCAGGCCTTGTCCCATGCATCCATAATGCACAATGATAAAAAATGTAACACTGGGGAATAGATGACACTTTTCCTGGTGTCCATTCCTAATTTTAGCTGTGTTTGGCAGCTTTTGGGGCCCTTTAAAGGTGTTTTCTATGTCCTTGATTTTGCCTCCTACAGTATTTATTTCAATTTTCCACTGGGGTTCAGATGCTCGGCGAACTGTTCGTTAAACCTGTTCGGCAAACATTGCCCATTTGGCAAACTGAACTGAATTTGAACCAAGGAGTTTGTATGTTGTCCCTGTGTTTGCATGGGTTTCCTCCAGGTGTTCTGGTTTACTCCCACACTCTAAAGACGTACAGTACTGATGGGGGATTTAGATTGTGAGCATTAATGGTGACATGACAGTGTTGTTGATGTATCTAAAGTGCTGTGGAATTAATGGCACTATGTAAGTGAATAAATATTATTATTATAATGAACGGGCCTGCAGGGTGACAGCAGTGCTGAAGCTTGGTAAGTATAACATTCTAAGAAACTAATGACTGTGTCAAAACAGTGGCCTCCACTCTAAAACAGAGCTGTACTAGCAGCTTTTGGCCCCCCTGAAGGTGTTTTTTATGCCTTTGATCATGCCTCCCATTGAATTTATTTTGATTTTGCCTCCCATTGAATTTAATGGGGCTTGAGATGTTCATTGAACTGTTCAGCGAACTTCTGAAAGTTCAACGGCCTGAACCGAACTTTGAAAGGTTCGCTACTCACTAGCGATAACAGGTAGAAATACATAGGTCAATTAAAGATTTGTATGGATACTGCTGCTTCATCTCTATTTCAAAAACCTTAATGTTCAACTGTTTTCCCGACTTCTGCTGTGCCACATTGTCATTTCTGTCTTCAATTACATGTGGACATCATTATAATACTATGATCTCTAGGTAACAACTTCGCTCCCATGTTCATTTCTTCCCCAGACATTTGTAATGAAATGTGGTGCCTATTTTCTTTATTTAAATCCTGGGATTTCCAATGAGGAAAAATGACATTGCTTCATTATTAATGCATTTCACCCATCACTCAGCTCTCCATCAATTCTAGAATCTTTTTTTACTATCACCGAATTTTGTCGCTGAATTTTTCTGTTCTATTTTTTTGTTATTTTTATTTTTTTATGATTTCTTACGATGTTCTATGACTATTCTTGACACCCCAGCCACACCTCGCAAATTTACTACTGATCCAACTCAGAAGAGGGGTTGTTTGAAAAATCTTGGGGAACTAACTACAGATCTCCTAGCGATAGGACTTTAAGGAAAACACCAGAGAAATAAAAACAAATGTTGTATAGTCCCTGAACTCATAGATTAAGCCTATTACCTTTGTATAATGTTTACAATCAATATAAATCAGTTATTTACTATCTACTGCTAACTAGTCACCATTCCAATAGGGGACAATACGTTATAGTTGATTGAGCAGCTTACCTCAGTGCCGTCTAAGGGTGTGTGCTCACGGTCAGTATACGCAGCGCTTTGGACACAGCGTCTTGCTGCTGCGGCCAAACGCTGCATAATACCCGACTGCAGCGTGTTTGGAGCTGTGGTGCGGGTTGCCGGCATTCCGCTCCTCCGCAGCATGTTCATTTCATGCTGCGGAGTTGGAAGCGGCTGCCATTAGGTGACTGCATGGAGAAGCCGCCCCTTACCCGCCACACACGGTGAGTACAGGGCGGCTGTGGTCTCCCTGCGGGCACCCGCGGCTTCACTCAGGTCCGGAGGAGCTGTGTCCAACACGCAGCTCCTCCGGACCGTGAGCACACACCCTTATACTTCCTTATTCAATCCCATGGGCATGATGGTACATGAGGTCCTGCACTAAACTGGGAGTTTGGATATCTTTCTGTGCATAGAGAGCAGTGTTGATAGGACTTTGTGTGACATCACGCACATGTGATTGAAATGATCTTTCTAACTGTGTCTGTTTGTTAACTATTAACTTACTGGATTTGTAATAGCCAGGTATCATAGATGCCTGAATATTAACAATCTAGGCTTAATGACAGCTGTCAATACTCAACCATCATTAACCCCTTTTATCACCCTGATGTTATGTACCAGGGCATCGGGAAGAGCTGGGTAAAGTGCCAGGATTTAACACTTTTAATTAATTTGACAAATTCTGGGGAGGTTTTGGGCTGCTATTCTTACCCTGAAGAGGGCAATAACTATGTACCTCCTCAGGGTGAGAGTAACAACCCCAGCCATGTGCTTTATCTTGGCTTTGTATCAAATTGAGGGGGACCCCATGCTCCCGTTTTTTTTAATTATCTATTTCAGTAATTAAAAAAAAGTGTGGGGCCCCTGTTCCTGATACTCAGCCAATATAAAGCATATAGCTGAAGGTTGTAGTCTGCAGCTGTCCACTTTATCTGTGCTGAGAATCAAAAGTACAAAGGACCCCTATGCATTTTCATTATTTAGTTATTTTATACACATATGATGGCAAGTTGGTTGCTATACACTAATGTATTTGGTAACAAAATACAGACACTAGTGGAGATTGTGGGCGCGTAGTCTGAGGTCAACAGCCAATCACAGATACTGTAACATAGAGTGAGCATCTGTGATTGGCCGTTGCAGTTCAGTGCTGTAAATATTCATGAAGCTAAATGAGTGGCCCCAGAAGCAAGCAGTGGGAGACAAGTATCTGTCTATCTATCTCTCAATCTATCTATCTAGTCTAACTTTTTACCCCATGGAATTGACCATTCATATGCAGTACGATTTTTCTCTTGCACCCATTGACTTGCATTGGGGAATTACTGGGGACATTCGCTGCCATATGCAGCACATTGCGATTTTTTTTTCCTCAGCTTGTTTTTCGCTGAGGAAAATCTCACACATGGGCATTGTTTGATAGTTTAACATTGTTGCGAGTGCAAACCAATTATTTATCGGGTTGCTCTCACCGAGTTTACACACTGATGTGAGCAAACCCTAAGCCTGTGACTCAGTGGTTAGCACTGCAGTCGAGCAGCGCTGGGGTCCTGAGTTTAAATCTCACCAAGAACAACATCTGCAAGGAGTTTGTATGTTCTTCCCATGTTTGAATGGGTTTCCTCTGTTTTCCACCCACACTCCAAAGACATTCCGATAGGATGTTTAGAATGTGAGCCCCAATGGGGACAGTATAAGCACTGTAGAGTTAATAGTGCTATACAAATGAATAAATATTATATCTTAATGGACAAAGAGTATTATATTTATTGTTCATATGCTGCAGTTATCTTGTTCTCATTATAATTTTATGTTTTCCAGTACAGTACAACATTTTGACCCGTTCATCTGGGCATTTGACTTTTGATATGGGTGCTGTCTTTGGTACTGGTATTATGGGCCAATATTAATAATCTCTCATTTCTCAGTAAGGAGCATTTGACTGTTATCTGAAGGGATGTTCAGTTGACTTCAATAATGTTTAGCAACCTTAAAGTAAAAAAGGAGAGCCAATAAAAGAAAATATCAGAGCAAAAAAATAAAAATAAATGTTAAAAATGCTTACCAGCAAAGGAAGGGTGTAGAAATGGGATATACATTTAATTGAATGAGACCATGAGAAGAGTCTGATGGTGGGTTTACACACACCAATCATTGTATCCAATATCTGAACAGATCTCTGGTTGCAGTGAAATCATGGACACATAGTTCCATTTTGTGGCTGTGTACAACATGGAGCAATTTGTCCATGATTTCATTGCAACCAGAGATCTGTTCAGATATTGGACACAGAAATTGGTGTGTGTAAACCCACCATAACACAGATATTAATATTATTCTATGAGCAAAATAAAGGAATAGAATCTACATAAATAGAATTAATTACACTGGGGAACACAATTTTTTAGGAGTTAGGTCAGACAACTGTTCTTAATTAATTTTTGGATGCTGAATCCAGAAATGATCTCAGTTTTTCTCTATCACGTCAAGTTTTTGAACTATAGGATTTTTGTCTTCTCAAAAATATGTAAACTACTGTACCTAAAAAGTGTTTGTTTTTTTTAAATACGGTAGTACAAATATGAACAAAAAATGAAATATATAAGAAATAGGCATGACAAATATGTTTTTTACATTATCATGTTTTTTACAAAGGATATATATATATATTGTAATCAGATAACAAGTCTTATTACAGATATCAGTGCAATTGTGCTTCTCTGACAGGTATGTTCTGGAGGAAAAACTTGACGTGCTAGAAAAAAACTGACTACATTTTTGGAATCAGCATGCCAATTTTAGTATAAATCAGCTCAAAAACCTAATTCAACAGAAATTTTTTTCAAATTGTTCCCCAGTGTAATTAGTATAATCATAGGTATCACACTACTGTCAGATACAAAATCTGATAGACTTCTTTACATAGTGATAGTGATAGTGATATGTGGAGTGTTTGAGCAAACCTGATTCATAATAAGTATGTGTGAGGACTGTGTCATCTGCAGCCCGTCAGTTACACTAGCAATGCAATGCACACTTACTTCACTGGATCACATACTAATTGGAAGTTAGATTAATATCTTTATTTATCCTGCTATCACTAGGGACATTTCAGCTCTTACAGACATTGTGAAATGAATGTGATGAATTTCCTTAGAGTTTCATTTTAGGGCACACACTCAATATAATATGAGCATAGGACATGCTTTCAACTGTCATCTCCTAGTCATATGGCACCTATATGTCTTCTCTACTAGATTCCATACATTTCTTAGATTGTTGGCCCTAATTTATTCTAACCAACACAAACATCTAATCTAAAGCGCTCAGGTCCTTAATGCCACAGATCAGTAGTTCAGAGTTCAAAGGGAATCACTGACAAGAGCATTGCACATCTCCAACACTCCGGGGGCTTCTGTTCCAGTAAGGCACAACTGCAGGCACTCCATCAGGAGCACAATGCCTAGTTTTATTGTAGGAGTCACAGGTGTCACAATAAAACAAATTCGATGAATTATTTCCTGCTGCTAAAAAGAAAAAAAATTAACTCTTGTTCCTTTATAACTACAAACCTCTCTTGACAAACCTAAAAGTGCCAAATGTGGTTTCCATTTGCTGTTTTGGGATTTATTTGTGTGTGCCAAAGTTCAGGTGTGCCAGCTCTTTGTAATAAGCTAGTTGGATGAAAGCTTGGCTAGCTCAAAGGATTCTGATGTATTTTATTGCTGCCTTTTAAGATTATTGTTTAGAAATACCAAGTCTAATTTTGAAATCAATTAGCCATACGTTCTGATGAGGTGTTGGCCCAGCTCAAGTTCACACCCGTTGTCCTCAGATTATTGTTAAGTTAACTCAGGTCCTGTAATGCCACAGCACGTACGAGCATCTGGACGGCACATGTTCTATATACTGAGAAAAGGCAGATGAAATTTCACTGCCAAAGCACACTTAAAAAATAAATTGAAGATTGTTAGCTTTGCTGCCGGTTTCTCACAAATTGTCCTTCCATTATTTAATTTATTATCTTATCTGTCCCATTTTCACCTCTTTCGGATGACTTGTGCATATGTAAGTTCTTCATACTCTCTTCCGAACTACCACAGTCCCTATTAAGTCCATTATGCTACTTGACAGTTCATGTTTAAGGCTTATCCACATGAAGCATGGCGGCACTTTTGTCAAGTTACTGTGTAATAAACATCACTTATCCCTTCATCTGTTATGCTTGGGTGGTAGCAACCCTAAATGTTTATTGCAGAAATCCAGGGCATTTTACTTTCTAAAGAACAAGTCATATGTATGGAAACAATAATTATACCTTTATGTACTTTTATGTTCTTTTTTAATTTTTTTTAAGGCAAGTGAGAAAATATGTGTTCTCACCTGTGTGGTCAGAAAGGGCATGATTACGCCTTAGGGACCAGAGTTAAATGAGGTTGGTGGTCTCAACACAGTCACCCAGAGACCACACACACTCTGCCAGTGCTCTGGAAACACTGGCAGTTTCTATTGTGAAGGAGATAATTAAAAGTTTCTTAATAGTCTCAAGCATTTTAAAAATTACAGGAAAGTTTATTTTAAATTGTTTATTTGTAATGTTTGAAACATGATTCCAGCAGTAGTTTGATGTTTTAAGAGTAAAGAAGACTTATTTTATTATTATATTTATCACCTGATATTTCAACTTCATGTTACATAAAAAAAAAAAATATATATATATATATATATATATATATATATATATATATATATATATATATATATATATATATGTATGGTAATATATTGTATATACCTTTACATGGTATCAAAATTTAAACATGAGATGCTAATTGTCAAAAAGCAATTTCTTAGGAATAAGGTTGAATTAATAATATTGTATATACTCGTGTATAAGCCGACCCGTGTATAAGCCGACCCCCCTACTTTTGCCCCCAAAACCTGGGAAAACCTATTGACTCGTGTATAAGCCGAGGGTGGATCCCAGCACAGGTATACAGGCCTCCCCATTGGTAGTATACAGCAGCCTCCGCAGTGGTAGTATACAGCAGTCTCCGCAGTGGTAGTATACAGCAGTCTCTCCAGTGGTAGTATACAGCAGTCTCCCCAGTGGTAGTATACAGCAGTCTCCCCAGTGGTAGTATACAGCAGTCTCCCCCTGGGGTATATACAGGCCCCCTGTGGTAGTATACAGCAGCCCTCCCCCTGGGGTATATACAGGCTCCCTGTGGTAGTATACAGCAGCCCTCCCCCTGGGTTATATACAGGCCCCCTGTGGTAGTATACAGCAGCCCTCCCCCTGGGGTATATACAGGCCCCCTGTGGTAGTATACAGCAGCCCTCCCCCTGGGGTATATACAGGCCCCCCTGTGGTAGAATACAGCAGCCCTCCCCCTGGGGTATATACAGGCCCCCTGTGGTAGTATACAGCAGCCCTCCCCCTGGGGTATATACAGGCCCCCCTGTGGTAGTATACAGCAGCCCTCCCCGTGGGATATATACAGGCCCCCCTGTGGTAGTATACAGCAGCCCGCCCCCCTGTTCTATATACAGGCCCCCCTGTGGTATAATATAGCAGCCCCCCCCTCGTGCTATATACAGGCCCCCCGTTGCTGCCGCCACACACCTGTAAAAGAAGATCTTTCATACTTACCCTCTTGTGACCGCGCGCGCATCCCCCGCTCTCCTTCCTACTTCTACCCGGCGTCCATGCACGTGACCGCGCGCCGGTTATGACGTCATTATCGGCGCGCGGTCACGTGGATGGATGCCGGGTAAAAGCAGGAAGGAGAGCGGGGGATGTGCGCGCGGTCACAGGAGGGTAAGTATGAAAGATCTTCTTTTACAGGTGTGCGGCGGCAGCAACGGGGGGCCTGTATATAGCACGAGGGGGGGGCTGCTGTATTATACCACTGGGGGCCTGTATATAGAACAGGGGGCGGGCTGCTGTATAGTGACTCGTGTATAAGCCGAGGGGGGCACTTTTCAGCACAATTTTTGTGCTGAAAAACTCGGCTTATACACGAGTATATACGGTAATTGTAGCATTCATATTAGAACAGAAAGGTTTGTTCTATGTTGGTGGACCTACAGTTAAGCAAATTTTGAATATAAGGTCTAAGTTTGGTTCACTAGAGCAACAGGGGTTTAGAGTATTATAGCCATTATAAACTTTAATAGTGTTTAAAGCGTAACTGCCATTTAAATTTTTATTAAATGATAATTAATGTACAGCAAGTGATTATAATAGACTTTCAAATATACTCCATAAGTGAAATCTGGAAGAAAACCTTCCAAAACCTTCCAGCAGATGTCCACACTAGGCTGTTTCTAATCCTGACATATGTTGGGTAGGGAGGTGGGGCCTACACAGCGTGACTGGGTACAGGAGATCAGTGAATCTGCAGGTTACCTCAGACAAAGGGTCTCATCAGGCTGTCAGCAGTGCCAGGCTCCTGTGATCTTATCACTTCTGCATTCAAATCACTGCTACATGCTAACAACTAATGGCCTCCACACAGCTCCTCAGATAATAACACGGAGCAACTGATGTGAATGCAGGAGATAGGATTGCAGCAGCTGTGTGCTGATAGCATGGAGCTCCCTTTGCTTGAGGTAACCTGATACAGTGATCAGCTGAGAATGCAGTGTAGGCCCCACCCTTCACCCTTATATGGTTATGTGGCTGTATTCAGTGTGTATGAGAAGCTGAAGATGGATCTCACTGAGAATGAGCATATGCCAGGCTCAGAAACAGCCTAGTGGGACAATGTTCTAAAGGGTTTTTAAAAGGTTTTTCTTCCAGATTTAACGTATGATGTACAGTATATTTGAAAGTTTGTTATAATCACTTGCTCTACATTATTATTAAATATAAATGTAAATGGCGGCTATACTTTAAGGTCAAAGTTAAACTTAAATCCATTGAGTTCAACCCATAGCCTGACATGTTGATCCAGAGGAAGGCAAATACCCCATGGGACTACACATACATATTAAATAAAAAATTCCTTTCCAACTTCACATACAACAATCAGACAAGTTCCCTGGTTCAAAACCCAATCACACAATCTAGTGCACATAACTGGTTTATATTTTTCAAAGAAAGCATTTAGGTTTTTCTTACATTTTAGTAATTAATCAACCATTACAGTATCAATTTGCAGAGTTCCATAGTCTCACTGCTCTTAAAGTGAAGAACCGGTATCTATGTCTCTGATTAAACCTTCTTTTCTCCAAACGTAGAGGATGCCCCCTTGTCCCTGTCGCAGGCTAAGGTGTAAAAAGATCGTCAGACACGTGTCCATACTGTCCTCTAATATATTTGTACATTGTAAAAAGATCGACCGCAAGCCTTCGTTTTTCCAAACTGAATAACCCCAAATTTATTAACCTGTCTTGGTATTGCTGTCCACACCATTCCTTTAATAAACTTGGTGGCTCTTCTCTGCACCTTCCTTAGTTCAGCTATGTGTTTATTATTCACCAGAGATCTAAATTATACACAATATTCTAAGCGTGTATGTGCCAGTGACTCGTATAGAGGTATAACTATGTTCTCCTCATGAACTTCTCTGCTTCTTTTAGTGCATCCCATTATTTTATTAGCCTTAGCAGCAGCGGCATGACACTTGTTGATGCAATTGAGTTTGCTGTCCACCCAAGCAGCCAAATCATTTTCAGTGACAACTATACCCAGTGTTTTACAATTGGT
The DNA here is from genome assembly GCA_033576535.1 of Allobates femoralis. Lineage (NCBI taxonomy): Eukaryota > Metazoa > Chordata > Amphibia > Anura > Aromobatidae > Allobates > Allobates femoralis. The sequence goes on from JARQOC010000003.1 coordinate 145,193,854, forward strand.
AAAAGTAGATCATTATAAATTTTATTTTCTCTTCCCAAGAGCATGTCCTTACATTTATTCACTTTAAACCTTAATAGTTATTTCTCAGCTGAAGACTCCGGTTTACATAAACTCAGTCATAATATTAAATTATCCTCCTCTGTATTGATTACTCTGCAGAGTTTAATAACATCTGCAAATATTGGAATTTTACTCTTTATGTCCCGTACAAAAATAAATATGTTAATAAGAAGAGGGTTCAATACTGACTCCTGTATTACCTCAATTTTAATGGCGAGTCAATCTGAGGGTGTCCCAAAAATAACCCCCCCTTCCTTCCTAAGCCAGATCATAACCCAGTAACACATATTTTTCCCTATTCCCATTATTCTCACTTTATTTACCAACCCTTTGTGTGGTGCTGTATCAAATGCCTTTGAAAAGTCAATGTAGACATCATCCACTGCATTTTTCTGGTCCAATCTTCCCCATAGAAGCTGATCAGTTTAGTTTGACAGGACTGAGTCCTAATAAACCCATGTTGATACTGGGACATGAGGTTATTCTTCTTAAGATAGTCCAGTACAGGATCTCTTAGTAAACCCTCAAGACGTTTACTTAAAGTATAGATTAAATTTATTGGCTTATAATTTCCAGGTTCAGATTTTGTCCCCTTTTTGAATATTGGCACCACACTTGTTATGCTCCAGTCTTGTGGCACAGACTCTGTTATTATGGAATCTCTGAACATTAAAAATAATGGTCTGTCTATCATTAGACTTAATTCGTGCAGTACTCAGGGTTGTGTGCCTGGGGATTTGTCTACTCTAGTTATTTTGAGGCAATGCCATACTTCCTTCTGTGTTAAGAAGATGACATTTATTGGAGAATTTATGGTATTCCTGATCATATCATCTGTCATGTGATTTTCTTGTATAACTACTGTAGAGAAAAGGCATGTAGCAGATTGGCCCTTCCTTTACCACTTCCATCATTTCACTCAGACTGTGATAGAGGATGCCAACACTATCATTTTTGAGTTTCTTACTGTTAATATAATTGAAGAATATTTTTGGATTATTTTAACTTTCTCTGGCAATGAGTTGCTCTGATTCATTCTTTGCTGACTTGATTTGCTTATTACAGAATTTAATTAATTGTATATGTAACACCCAATCAATCCACTTCCGTGGGCAGGATGTTTAGTAGCTCTCACCTTGATGTGGTGCAGTGTCTCCATCGAATTTTACTATGAGCTTTAGAGGAATGCAGATGGATTTTCCTCTTCTGCCAGGGGTCGACTTGGGAATACTCCTGTTTACACTCCATACACACTCACAAAAGATGAGGTTGAACCAATTAACAGGTTTATTTACAGGAGAACAAAAGGGGCCAATTGCAGGGATAACACCAAGGAACAGCAAAAAAAAAATCATACTAGGCAATCCTGTATAAAGGTACAAAATGTGTGTTGAACAAAACCCTGAATATTGGGGGTGATGCTTCCAGTTTGACATACAACAAGCACACTCTTATCTAATCACCATACATCTACAAATAGCTGCTGCTATTTAAATAATAGTTCCAGACTGGGGCCCAGTTGTAGCGGATGTTGGCACTTTTGCTGTAACCATTGGTACACGTAATATAGTGAAAACAACAACTCCTAGTCACTGAAATTACAAGTCACTGTAGTCCAACCTTGCATTTAGATTCAGTATACTTTTCAAATAGTAGAAATACAAGTCCCAGCAGTAACTATTCTGTTTTTGCAGCAGATCTGTATAGTTTCAGTATGTTTTCCAAACAGTAGAGCTACATGCTCCAGCAGTAACTACTCACTGTTTTTGCAGCAGATCTGTACAGCTTCAGTATGCTTCTCAAGCAATAGAACTACAAGTCTCAGCAGTGAATACTCACTGTTTTTGCAGCAGATCTGTATTCATCCAGTGTTGCAAGTGGGAGCCTCAGGATCCAGTTGTGAGGAAAAGCTGGGAATTGCAGGCATAATCCGTCTTTTAGGTGGGAGGCCAGGTACACAACTAGTACACAACTCCTAGTAAACTAGCTGGTCTGTGGTCGTGATGCAGCTCCAGACCTTACAATGTTGTCACACAAATCTGCAGAGGTCTCAACACACTGCGATCCTGGAGTATCACTTTCACACTGCCATGATGGCTGACCAAACCCCTCTCCACAAATACAGTTCACTCCACCATTCCCTCCAGACTGTTGAGCCAACAAATTCTGTCCTCTGTTGCTACTCCTCTCCCAGGCTTTTGTGAGAAGCTAAACCTCTTGGGAATTGTAATTGCAGGCACTCTATACATAGCCTCTACAGCAGGTGCTACACATATAATTTTTAATGCCTCTTCACTAATCACTTGCTTTAATTCTCCAAATGCTTTCTTTGTGTCATCTACTGTGCCCCTTACAGCTTTAGCCATAGTGGTTTCCTCCTATTTTCAGCTTGTTTATTTCCATAGGGTATATATTGTGCACAGGTCCTATTCAGGATGCTTATAAAAGTGCCCTATTTGATTTGTGTACCCTCATTTCTTAGGACATTGTCCCAGTTTATAGCAGTAAGATTATCTCTTAACCTTTGGAAGGGCGCCTTCATGAAATTTAGTATCATTGTAGCCCCTCTACCATGCATCTTATTAAATGATACATGAAAACTTATCATTTGTGATAACTATTACACAAGTGACTCCCAACCTGTATTTTTTATGTGTAGTCCAGCTTATTGGTGAATATTAGGTCTAGCAGTGGCCGATTCTTGTGAGGTCCTAAACCAATTGTGAAAGATAATTGTGTTTCACTGTCAAAAATCTGTTTCTTTGCTGGACTTCCAGATTTGTGCTCCCCATTTTATTTCAGGGTAGTTAAAGTATTCCATAATTATGACTTAACCCTTATTTGATACTTCATCCATTTGCTTTATGAAGGTATTTTCTGATGCTTCCATTAAATATATAAGTATATATCAGTATTATATTTATTTTATTATTCTTTCTCCCTCCCCTTATCACCACCCATAGGAACTCTACATTTTCCAGAAGCTGAAACCCTTCTTTGAACACCAATTCCTGAGCCACTTATTTACCTCCTAATCTCCCATTGCCTCTCTGGCATTCCATGAGGTACAGACAGTATTTTAGATAACACCACCTTTAACACTCTTACTTTCAGCCCAATTCCTTGAAATAATCATTAAGGACCTCCACTTACTCCTAACTTTGTCATTTGTGCCAATGTGCACCATAACTGCTGGGTAATCTCAAGCACCAAGAAGACAACACACTATTCAGCGATCCCTGTGCAACGGTCGTAAGGGCCTGGGGTACTCGGCCAGCAGTCCTTTGGGTAGTCACCATGGTGGTCACCCAGCTCCGTGGCCCTGACCAAGCAAATTGAAGGGAATATTTACAGGGGATTTGTAGTTGATTGCGACGCCACCTGTGGTGCCTGGTTAGGGATGAACAATGCTGCTGTATAGGCTTCCAAGGGATTGCTGGATGGGCAGCTTTTACGGAACATGGCGGTGGTGGGTATGGTGCTGTGTACAGCAAGGAAGGCTCGAAAAAGAAGCAGAAAGATAGCAGAGTACAATCTTTTTACCTTTACTTATGAGAAGGTTGTTGAGTCCGGAGCACCGATAACCATGTCCAGGAGGGTCTGGTCAGCCAGGAAGCAGTTGGAGTTCATCTTGCAATGTGGGTTTAAAAGCCTGCCTGCAACACTTTTCAGTTTTGGGTCCAGCTGCCTGTGAGCTATTCTATGGCCCTTTTCCTTTGCTTTTGTACTAAGCTCACGAATAGCAGACAGTGCAAACATGTAACGGGTACTACTGTCTTTCTTGCACATTCATGCTCTCGTTAAACTGATGTGCTGTCAGGTCTTGTGGCCAGTAAACTTACAATAGCCTGTCCTCCAGACTCACTTCATGGGACGTGCAGTCCCCATGTAATTCAAGACTCTGGCGTCCTTGGCTGCGCTGTTCTGGGTGGAGCTCTCCATTTGTCCACTCCCTGAGCTCTC